>CM021100.1:310249394-310386388 GCA_007115665.2 Sequoiadendron giganteum
GATTATCCTTGAAAAGATGCATTAATTAAGGTTTGTAGATACAAAATAAGGAAAAATAAGGCATAATGAAGCCCAATTAATAATGAAAACCCTAGATTAGTGTGAAAGTATGGTACAACACTTTACAACACCTTAAATAAGGTACAATTGAGTCCATTTATTTTACAAGGGCCCCACTTAATGTGAAAGTGTAAATAAATACACTTTACAACATTAAATTAAGGCAAAATTAGGTCCTTTAGCTTAAAAAGGATTATAAATGCCTTTGATCCATTTTAATGTTAACCAATTCCCAAATGAAGTGTGAAAATGTAAGTGATCTAAATTTTTTTACAATTACGCTTTCTGGAATCTATGAAAATAATCTCTAAGTTGACTAACATATGATGTACATGCCCCAACATACAAGTCTTCCTTTCCCTTTTTAAATCCCATGGAATTTAGAATGCTTCAAACTTAAAATCAAAACAAATTAAAGAATTCACATATCATATGTTATATCTATTAAGAGAAACTATTGAGGTTTCTATTTTGACCCTCTATTATCTTTACGATTGATATACAAATAGGTATAGTTGTGAATACTATAAATGAAAACATAGATTTTATATCTCAGTCATGGATAGAGATGCACATATTATATAGGAGATTTTAATCAAATTCAAATCCAACATAGATGTATAAGTTCGATTTAGAATTATTTTTTTGGGTCAAGTGTACTTTACTTTCCAAAAACTCTATCTTTTTTAAAGAACAAAACCACTCCTTGAGAACTTGATATTCTTTGTAATCATATCAGAGAGCAACATAATTCATCATTTCATGTTTGTTATGAAACACGTATTGAGCTCAAATTGTGAATTTAACTCTAGTTTTATAGAAGTGGAAATTATTACTAGCAATAAAGAATTAGAAACAATGCTCATTAACACTTAAAAAAATGTGTGGGTCAGGTAAAATAATACTATACTTGTCCATTGGGTTGCACTTTCTAACTTGAGTATCTTTATGAGAATAAATAAAGGAATTTAGTTATCCAACTTTATAATATTATTTAATGTTGCATTATATGTAGAGTTTCATACTAGTTGAAAAACAATGCTAAAATAATTTGTATTAATCTCCTCTCTAAGGAATTCCAGAATAAAGAAAGAATCCATCACTAACATCAAAGATAATGTTTCTTTGTCTATTGGTTCTTAAAAGCACTCCTTGATTTTCACCTATAACTTTTGTTCCCTACAATCAATGTAGAGTGCTTCCAATTTATGTAGATCTATCTTGGAGAATTTAGGATCAATTTTGTGATGGTAATGTCTAAATAGTAAATCTAAATGAACATAAGCTTCATAATTAGAATTATTATAGGTTTAAACATCTTATTGATGCAATTTTTTTTGACACTTTTCAAATTTTATATAAGAAATTCAAAGTGCTATTTACTTGAGCAACCCTTAATTTAGTTAAAGTATTATATTGTGTTTGGCTTCCATCTATATGAATTTCTTTACTTTTGAGGCCACTACAAGTAGGGATGTCTAGTTGAGGCTAGTTGAGGCATGTCTTTTGTACATGGAACATGACAAGCATATATATGTTAGAAAGATAAATGAAAAGAGAGAACTTCAATTTCTAAATCAATTAAATTCTTACAAAAGAAAAACAACAATGGAAATCCAATACAAAAAAGTAAAAAAAATACCAAATTGACAAGATTGTATTGAATTATTTGGTTATGTTTGGAATAAGGTGTTTCATTATATTTGAATTTTTGAATTAAAAATTTGTATATTTGACATGTATTTGAACTAACACTTGCACTAGAATGAGGTGCAACGGTTATGTCAATTGTAATTTATATAGAAAGTTGTATAAATTCGAAATTAGCATTGGGTCAATAGAGAAGTTAGGAATTTTATAAAAATTCTTTAGAAAAATATTTATTGACTTGTTCAATTGGGATAAAGTATCAAAATTATAAAATTATATTTGAATAACTATTGGACAAGGATGCTCAATGGAGCTAAACTATAATCTATCATTCAAAATTGAATGATTAATAATTAATTATTCTTTTGCTTTTCTAGTCATAGGTTTTGATTTTTTTGGTTTAACTCTTAGGAGCAGTTGTTTCCCTAATAAAGTGGCAAGTGTTTATTTTATTTTATTTTAAAACTAGTTTAAAATGATTTAATTTATTTAATTAAGAATTATTTTATTTTCTTTGAAAATAATATTAATATAAATAAATGAATGTTATTAAAATATCCAATTTCAAATATCCATGTATCCTTTTAAATTTCCTATAATTTCATTCTTAGCTTTAACAATATTTGAGAACATTAAATGAGATTGTTTTAATATGAGTGTTAAACTTATTTCTTCCTTTAATTTTTTTATCCTAATATGTAGAACTTTTATTATCATGGAATGCAAATTGAGATGAAAATCCAATTTATGTCCATAAACTCAATTAAACACTATTTGGCCCTTGATAAACACTTGCCACTTTGTTAGGGAAACACTAGTCCTACGACTGAACCCAAAAACCCAAACCAATAGCCATAAAAAAAAAATAACAATTACTTATTAATTATTTAAATTTGAATGATAAATGATAGTTATGCTCCATTGAACACCCTGTTCAACACTTATATATATTTTAATTTTGATATTTTTTTTATCATAGTTTAGCAAGTCAATAAACATATTTTTCAAAATATTTATAAAATTCTTGGTTTTTCTATTGACTTAATGTTACTTTAAAATTTATAAAACATTATATCTAAATTACAATCAACATAACCATTGTAGCTTCTTTCAACACAAATGTTAGTTCTATTTCATGTTAAATATAAAGTCTATTTTTGTTCAAATACATAAAAATAATGATTTAAAAAAAAAATCAAACATAATCAAAGTAATTCAATACACTTATTATCGTATTGTTTTTTCTTTTTCTTTTTATGTATTGATTTTTTATTGTTGTTTACATTTTATGAGGATATAATTGATTTCAAAATTGAAGTTCTTTTTTTATAATTTATATTTCCAACATCTATTAACTTTATGTTCCATTTACAAAAAAATATTTTTTAAGCACACATCCTTACTTATAACAGTTTCAAAGATTAAACAAAATTATATTGATGGAGGCCAAGCATTCTCAGCTAGGTTATGAGTTATGTAAGTAAAAAGCATGTTGGACTCTTTACATAAAATGTGGAAAGTGTCAAATAATGTTTGTATCCATAGGGTGTTTAAAAAACAATAATAATTTCTAATCAGGAAGCTTATTTTAAATTTTGGGTGCACCCTTTGTGACTTAGCATCATATAATTAATCTTAAATTATGTAGGAAAGATCTACATATATTGAAAGTAGTTCAAAAAGTGTTAACATGGCTTAACATAGATGTGACCATATTGATTGAAGAGATTAAAAAATTAGAGATTAAAATCAAGGAGTGCTATGAAAAACTGATAGACTTGGATGGAGAAGCATGAATTTTTATGTTAACAATTTTTTCTTGGTTTATTCTTCAATTTATTAAAGGGGAGATTAATGTAGATTTATTTAGCTTTATGTTTTGACTAGTATTAAATTCGATATAGTGCAATATTAAACGATATTATAAAGTTGGAATGCAAAATTATTGTATTTATTTTCGTAAAAATACACCAATTAGAATATGCAATCCATGGTCTTGCAACAATAGATTCAACTACTAGCAATCATGCAATGTAATAGACTTAGCTTGAATCCCGACTACTTGTAATTCGTTTAGTGGATTTCCTTTTTCAACCTCGTCGATTGAAGATGTGAAATCAAAATTAAAAGAATGTATTAATGTTGACTTCCATACGATTTACTACATTTGGATGGAATTCATCATCCATATATCATTATTCCTTTAGTTTTTATTCAACATCTTCAACCAATGAGATTAGAAAAAAAAATCCATGATACTACTTACAAGTAATCAACATTCTAGCTAAGTCTACTATTACATGATTGTTGGTAGCTGAAGTACTATGTTGTGTGATTGCATGTTGCACATTCTAATTAAAGTATTTGTATGAAAACAAATAAGGGATTTTGGTTTCCAACTTTATAGTATAATTTAATATTGCACTATTTGTCAAGTTTGATACTAATGAAAAATAAGGCTTAAACAATCTACATTAATTTTCTCAAAGTAAAGAATTCAAAAAACAAAACAAGCATTTATTGTTAACATCAAAAAAATACTTCTCTAGCCAATTCTAATGATTTCTTCATAGTACTCGTTGATTTCTTACTTGAAATTTTGAATCTTTACAATTAATATGGTCACATATATGTTGAGCCTTAACAAACACTATGGATTCCTTTCAATTTATATAGATTTTTCTTTGACAATTTAAGATGAATCTTGAGATGGTAAGACCCAAATAATACAACCAAAGGAACACAAGCTTCTTGAATTATTATGGGTTTATGTAGTCTATAGAAACAATCTCTTTTTGACACTTTCTACATTTTATATGAAGAATCCAATATTCTCTTAAAAAGTCTCTAGTTGTTCAAAACTTCATGGATAGTGATGAAGGAATAACTTATATGTTCAACTATCTTTGTCATTAAATCATATTCATTGAAACTGGACAAAATGAAGAGGTGATGAAAGAGGGGAGATATCATTATCAAAGCCAATGGAAGGTGTGGATAAACCAATTTAGGGAGGAATATTTTCAAAGCCATGATATATTCTCTCATGATACTTATTTTGGGTATGACCTTTCTGTAAACTATGTGAAGTAGTGTAGAATCATTAGTTGAAAGTTTCCAAGCTATATTACTTGGTTGAAGCGGACAAATCTTTGTCAGTGCTAAAATATCATGTTTACTTCAATTCTCATTAATCTTTACTTTTTTTCGCCCAATAAGATGCAATTGTCGTTGCAGAATTGTATTAACTGTCAAAATGAATACATTGTATGATGTTTATTCGAGCCATAGCTCTAGGATGAACTATATGGAGCACAATCTACATTATGGACCCAAAACATCTACTCTCTACTCCCAATATATAATACAATCAGCCAAAATCGATCTCTATATAGCCGAAAAAGATTGTCATAATTAGAGCCCCAAACAAAGGAAATATAACCTTTTAGATGTCACACAAAATTGACTTCACTAGAGCTCGAGGCTTCCACAACAAAGACCAAGCATAAGAAGTATTGCCACAAGCTCCAAATACTTCACAACGCATGATAGACCAAGAAAGAGAACTCTGGAAAGAACCAGGCTGAACACTAGGAAAGAGTGTGAAATAATGCATATAGATGCAATTTACCATGAAGTGCCCTATAGATGCCCAAATTGTGTAACAATGTCAACTATAGAGTTCCATGAATCAATAGAACTAATATTGAGGCATGAGAAATGAAGATATCAAAGTCGGGATATGATACAAAAGTCCTTGCATTCTTTGACCAAAAACAATCAATCTCCCCCAATCTTCCCAATATGATTTCCATCTGCGGCCAAGTTGGTGAGTATGTTAGCCTCCGTATTTTCTTCTCAATAAATGTGATTTATCGTGCACGCATCAAACAAGCAGAGAATGTTCATTATTTTGCCCACATAGGAGTCCAACCTCTACTCCACCATGGCGTCTATCATTACTATGTTCACCAACAATGAGGAATCTCCTTCAATTGCTAAATTTTGAATGCGTAAATCACTACAAAACAAAAGAACATGTGTTAGTGCCTCTATTTCTGCAGTATTATTTGTGCCCTGAGCTAATAGGACTGCAAGCTTGCCAACCATGCAACCAACACCAGACGAGCTAGGATTTCCTCGAGATGCTCCATCAAATTTGAGTTTAAACCAACCAAATTGCAGCCCATACCACTTAGTAATAGTTCTTTTTGATGTAGCATTGTTACCACTCAACCTAATGAATGGAGGTATCTTCAATCCAAACCAATTGAGCCTCATGTTCCTATCACATTTCGTAATTTTTGTCTTTAATAGGGTGTAACCTTGTTCTATTATTCACTAACTCAACTATAACTGCTTCCAACTTATTTGTGAAAGAAGCCAATGTCATCTCCTTCTCCTGGAATAGACTACGATTGTGCTCTTTCCAAATCTCCCAAATGAGGAGTAATGGGTAGGATATCCACAAACTTCTCGGAGCCCTGTATCACAAATTGAGCGGCCAACACTCAAAGAGACTCTTAATGTCGTTGGGGAGGGCAGTGACCCAACCAAGCTTTGCACACATCCATCTCTTGCATGCTTGCAAAAATGAATAACCTAACATTAGATGATTTATAGATTCCTTTGCTTTTTTGCACAGGACACAATGAGATGGCCCAACATATCCCATTTTCTAGAACTTATCAGCAGTCAAGATTCTATGTTGTATAATAGCCTAGGTAAAGACAACTGCTTTTGGTAGACAATGCTTGTTCCAACATAGTTGAGTTGGAATAGTTTGGCTGTATTGACTATTGATTATATTGATCACTCTATATCCATCTTTCACTTTGAATTGCACTATCTTGGATTCCACCTAAATAAGGTGATCCTGACCTCTTCTGAAGACAAGCCTTGTCTTGGAGATAATCTCAAGAATCTTCTTCAACTGCAGGCAATCCCAAGGATAGGAAGTTTTTCCAATTCCATCTGAATGTAGGGTCATTATTGAAAAAGCTCACGTAATATTTAACATGACAACCTCATGTCTGTTTTAGCATACTTTTGGTTTGCTCCATATCTAACAATTTTTCAAACAAGGATAGCCCCCCCAAGAGTCTTCATCATATATATCCCAAGACATATATTCTGTTATGATTGGCTTGAATTAATTAAAAAATTCCACATTTTCGATCCACGAGGGGGGTTGGCAAATCTAATTATATCCGAGGGGTTGTCGAAATCCAAATCTTATCCCATTTCAACTCTAGTTCTTTATACATATGCCATACTAATTTTTTCAACTCTAGTTCTTTATACATACGCCACACTAATTTTGCACCCAACGCCTGATTTTACCAAATTTGATTTTTGATCCAAAACCTGCCAAGTTCCTTGGACCTACATATCTTCTTGCACGTGATCAAAGGGAAATTATTTTGATTCTCAGAGCATTGCTAGAAGAAATCTCCCATTTTTTGGACCATGTTCTGATTCACCCCAACATTGAGGGAAAGAAGAGATAAGGAAAATATGTAGCATTGATATATAACTATTTTGAGCATAACAATCTTCCCAGCCCATGATAACCATCGACCCTTCCAAGAGGAGAGCCTTTTATCCATTTTATCTTTTAGAGTGTCCCATAATTTTGATGTACGTGTACCTGAATTGTCAATTGGAAGTCCATGGTATGTGCATGAGAGCTTTCCTAGTTTAAAATTGAGGATTCTAAGGATTTCAACTTCTTTCCTAGGAGCCACTGCAAAGAAGAATATTTTTGATTTTGAACTGTTCACCTCTTGCCTAGCAACCATCCGATATAGTTTCAATATCCTTAGAAATTGAAGAGCCTCCCTTTTCTTTGCAGTTGCCAACAACATAGTGTTATCAACAAATTGTTGATGGGTGGTAGCCTACATTGTACTAGTGATCTTAATACCTTCCAGCAAACCACTGTCTTGGACATTCTTGAAGGACCTCCCTAAGGCCTCAACCATGATACTGAACAAAAAGGGGCTAAGGGATCGCCTTGTTTAAGACCCCTAGATACTTCAAAGAAACCTTTTGGACTCCCATTGATCAAGATCGAAAAACCATGCATAAAAACCACCAATTTACCTTATCATAGGCCTTTTTGATATCTAGCCTAATGAGCATTCTTAGAGATTTATTTTGTTGTATTGAATGAATATCTTCTTGAGCTATGATTACGCCATCTAAATGGATCTGCCTAGTACAAAGCCTGTGTGCTCTTTCGAGATGATACTAGGAAGGTGGGATTTAGCTTGTTAGCCATCACTTTTGCCAAAATTTTGTATGTTGTGTTGCAAAGGGAAATTGGTCGAAACTCATCAAATGCCTTTGCTTTGTCCTTTTTTGGGATTAATGCAATGAAGGTGTCGTTTATTTCTTTGAGGAGCTTACCAGAGTTTCAAGCCGCCTTCGAAGCATCTGCCAAATCTTTCCCTATTAGGCCCCAACTCTTTTGAAAAAACCAATTGGGAAGCCATCCTAACCCGTTGCCTTATCTAGATGTAGTTGAAACACAAGTTTCCACACTTCCTCCTTAGTGAAATCTTCAGTGCACCCGAGGAAAGTAACATAATCTCCTCAGTCTCTTGTTAAATAAGGTGGTCCCATCTAGAGTGGTTTGCAATCCCGCTTCTATTTCTTCTTTGAGCTTTTTTGTACCTCTTTTTTTCCCTCGGGTTGTTTTATTTAGGGGCTGAGAAACTGGCAATTGAGATATAGATAATGTCTTAGAGAAATCAAAACCTCCCACCATTTCTACATTTACTTCTACCTTATCCCCTTAACAAATTTTGTCAGAGTGGTAACCTTGTGAAGACAATATTCCTGACTCTATATCCTCTTCCTCATGGAGAATTTCATTTGCTATTTCGTGAAAAAGTTATGAGCCTATAGATTGAAGCAATTTTTGTGCAAGATCTTCCAACTGCAGATGAGAATACTGGGAAAACTACTGCTTATCATGAGAAACTTGCTTGCTAGGATCTTCCAGAAGAGGAATGCACGGCTTAGAAGGAGTCATAGTATTGAGTGAAAAATTTACCCCTAAACTCCTCAAAGGGCGAATACAAACATTTTCCCCAAGCCGATTAAGAGAGATTTGGATTGGCCTATTGCTGATTAGCAGATCACGAATTAACTGCTGGAACCGGGCCATTGGTAATGAAACCTGGGGCACATTGCAAACTAATTTACCTCCCTTGATAACCAAACTGGTATGTTCTGGAAAAGTGCCTATATCCTTACATTGTGAGAATGACTTAAGAGATTTCAATTGATCCCCAGAAAGATTTTCCTTTTCCTTGGATACCTCTTGAACTGAATAAACTTGCTCTTCCTTCCCAAACAATTCTAGATCATTCCTAGCCTTGTCATTCCACCAATCCAATGCAATCTCTTGCACTATTTCTTTCTAGCATTATGGGAACACATTACTTTCATATGATCCAAAGAATGATAGATTGTACGTGAATTTTGTTGATTTTCTACTAAGATCTCCTGTACCCATATGCCAAACTTGTAATTTATATGAATTTGATTAGGAAAAGGTTTAAAGGAGTCCAACAAGATGCAAACCTTGACTGGTAAAGACGGGTTTGCAAAACATCCCTTATCATGTTTCAAGAAAATTCCTATTTGATTTGCCATGTTCTCTATTAGATTGAGCTCTTTATACTCCAATGACAAAGACTGCAACTGAATCCAAGCTGGAACAAATTTTGCCATAAATAAGGCTGGGTTAAAATTTGGGATCCAAGGGTTCTTGCATAAACCCGAGCCCTCGTAAATCCATGATTTTACCTTATAAATGGCATCTCTTTATTCTTTTGTGTGAAATAAGTCAATAAAAATACCTTCCTTTTTGTCCACGTAAAATACCTTGGAAACTCCCTCCCATTCATCAAAAAGAAAATCTTTCAACAAGAGTAAATCAAGAACTAGATCCCAGAACTTATAAATTAGGGCTCGATGAGGGAGATCTTGAATTTGATTTTGGAGTTGATCTTCTGAAAAAGTAATGCTGACCACAGATTTGGCTTCTGCTTCACATTGATCTAGGGTGGTTTTTGCTTTCATTACGCATTGCTCTATGGGGTTTTGTTGCTCAAGTGGTTTGCTTGCAGATTTGGCTTTCCGTTTCCACTATAAAATCGATTTTGCCTTACCTTTTGCTTTTTTCTTGTTCTTTTTCTTGGCTGACTTGCATATTTTTTTGCTTTGATCCGTCCTTGCCCTCTGGCTTTTTTTGTTGTTCTTGAGCGGAATGATTTTTCCTGACATTGACTCTAGGTTGAAGCTTAGAGCCTTGCTTTTCTTCAAACCCTTGTTTTTTCGTGCCCTTCATCCCGTGTTTTTTGATTTT
The DNA here is from genome assembly GCA_007115665.2 of Sequoiadendron giganteum. Classification (NCBI taxonomy): domain Eukaryota; kingdom Viridiplantae; phylum Streptophyta; class Pinopsida; order Cupressales; family Cupressaceae; genus Sequoiadendron; species Sequoiadendron giganteum. The sequence continues at coordinate 310,259,485 of CM021100.1, forward strand.
GCGAATGACCCACTTATCCTCTTTGTTGTTTGGATTGAAGGGAACCCCTTGCGAAACATGTGGGTTACATGCATGTAAACCATTTTGCTGTCTCAGATTACTCAGCTCTGATATCGCCTTGCTCCAAATCGTTTGGAGCTTTAGAACATCTAAGATCCCTTTCCAGTCAGTGAGCAATATATTCTACAAGAATTATAGCTGTAAAATATTTGCAGCGTTATCCGAGGATGTGTCTCGGTCCAAAAACGCCCAGCTCTGTCCTGGGGATTTCTCCAGGATGGGGGATGGCTGGGGATGTCCCCTAACCGTCCCCAAATTTGTAAAAAGGCAGGAAATGTTCCGGAAACGAGGACGTTTGGGTCTGGGGCAGGGGATGGTCAGCTGTCCCAGGGATGGCCATCGGACGTCCTTCAACTGTCCCAGAGACTCCCACCAAGGGAGACATCTTTTCTAAGAAGGTATGAACAACAAATCACAGCAATGAGTCGTCAAAGAAGAGTATGGTTGCTGCCTTGGCAAAAACAGAGTTTTGAATATGTGCATGTGTAATGCCCTTATTTTGTATTGCTCTTTTTAGATTGAATAAATTTTTACACTTGTTTTAATCAAAAAAATTTCAGTTCATGACTTATTCACTTTATGCTATAGGACAGTTATCTTTTCCATTAAGCTTCTTAACTAACAGAATGTACATCTGCCCTTATAAAATATATGGTGACATATTATAGGTCAGTGATTTATTGGAACGTAGTACCTACATACAGCATCTAAGACATATCCCACTAAAGAATCAATAAAAACAACATTTATATAACTATCAAATGTCCATCCATCTTCAGTCAGTTATCAGGATTGGTAGACCAAGGATTGTCTGAGCTTTAGGAACTTCTATTTCACAGATGTCATTCAACTAAAACTGTATTTATTGTGAAGAAGGTAGCAATCAGCAATTGCAACACTGTCACATGTTTGCACATTGTTTCAAATGAAAAAATGATTTGATATTTTACAGATTTTTTCATATATACCAGTAAAAGCTGTCAAATTCATAAATGATAAATATTTTCCACATGTACTAATTTCTCAATTCTCAAAATTCAAAACACATAATTAACCCAAAGATTCTTCACAGATAATCGCAAAATTAAAGAGCATCACTAAAATTTTATGAAGCATCCTTACAGATACATAGAAACCAATCCTATACACAATAAACCATTGTTCCAGATACTTGAACTATTTAGTCATAAATGCTTAATTGCTCTTTACAACATGCAGTGTGAGATGACTGCTAAAAAACAGTCTGCCCGGTTTGGACTCTAGCCAATTCAAGTTTGCAATTCAATGCTAGAAAGTGCCCACTGCCACGTCCAAATCAGGTTATATTACACTACACTATTTCATAAAATGCTTATTTTTCACAACAAAATATTGAAAAATGAAAACAACTAGCCAATATGCATGCTTTATCTATGTTCTCATATAAATATTTAATTTTTTCTTATATTTATATAGCCGTCCCCTAGCTGTCTCCAAAATTGGCTTAAAAAATTGGGGACTTGCAGATGCGTTCCGTCGTCCTTTACCGCCCCCTTCCCGGAAACTCAAGGTAACAATAAATATTTGCTCTCTTGTATAATATATGCTATAGTAATTATTTAAATATTATTAAGTGAAGATTTTAATGTTTTAAAAGTTTTATTTTGGTTGAATAGTGGGTTTCAACATCTTCAAAATTGGTGTTTCCATTAGATATTTTAACATTTACAACACTCATTCCCTTGCCCATTCGATTTGTTTCTCTAAACTCAACGATTGTTATCTCTCTTTTTATTCACAATTCAAGTCCTTTGAGAATTGTGTCAATTTAGTAATCGTTTTGTTTGATTCCTTTTTATTTATCAATTGGAAATTCCTACACTTACATAGATTGGTTGGTCAAAGCGAGTTGGCATATTTATTCACTTCCACATTCCGACAACGTGATATGGAGCTAGCAGATTCATCCGCTTCTACACAACATGAAGAGGCAAAAAACAATTGTATTTAAGATCAATCAAATAAAGTGTTAGGTATGAAATTGAATACAATTATATATAGGGGAGAGGAGCTGAAATGTGTGCGGGGGCCTTAACGTGTGATAGGACTTGCGCACATTGGGGCCCACAGTGATATGTTGATTCTCCACAAGTTAGGAAAATACACTTGCATAATAAACCACGATGAGATCAAACACAAATTAGATGTTAGATGCACATTTAATCTTATATATTTGTCAACAAAACAAGCTAAGTTTGGTAGCCAAACATGTGTAAGTGTTTTGAAATTGTATCTGACATATCACCATAAAGATTTAACTTGGAAATAAAATAGTTGTATCATAAATCTTTGCACCCTTCCCCATAAACATTCAAACCCAACTATCACATGAATCTAGGCGTCACTTACAAATTAATCACAACTACACCAAAAAGTAGAGGTGCGATGTCAACACAATTCTAACCCATTACAACCATGTTTCCCATCGTAGCATAACCTAAGCAACATGCAAATGCATCTTCTTGTCTCATCAAACATGAGACCTACACACATGTATCAACAAGAGTTAGTCCCATCTTGCCAAGTAGGGTGTGCACGTATTGGCTGCTTCCTCAAAAAACCCACCTGCATCCATTTTTACAAGTTATAAGGATGCCATTATTCATAAAAAAATATAGAAACAAATGCAAACAATCCACCAAACTAATCAACTCAAGAATTAATGGCCAAAATCAATCAAATCTGTAATTCATATCACCCATAATTCAAATTTGACACAAGACAAGGATTTAATTCACCACACCAAACAAGCATCAATTAGATTCAAATAATTCCTAATTACAATAGTTAGAGGATTGAATTGATGAAGCGCAACCTATGCAAAAGAGAACACCCCCGAATTAATCAATGGCACCTAAGAAAGCTACAATAGTTGCATGAGTAAATTGATGGAGCAAAACCTATAAAAAAGATAACACCCCCAAATTAATCAATAACACCTAGAAACGCTACAAAAATTGCATTACTGAATTGATGAACCAACACCTATGAAAAACCTAACATCCCCAAATTTATCAATGGCACCTAAAAAAGCTACAATAGTTGCATTACTTAATAACATTAATGCATACCAAAGATGCATTATGATGTATTATAACCCACATTATTCAATGACACCTCAAAAAATATAACACTTTGAAATTAATCAATGGCACCTAAAAATCATAATGCAAAAGAGAACACCCCCAAAGTTATTTAAGGCACCAAATTAGCTAACAATAGCTGCATGATTGAATATATGGATAACATTGAAAAAAGCTACAATACCATCATTACTTAATTGATCAAGCAACACATGAAAAACCTAAAACCCCAAAATTTATCCAAGGAATTAAAAAAGGCTACACCCCCAAATTTATAAATGACACCTAAAAGAGCTAGTACAATTACATGACTGAATAAATGAAGCAAAACCAATGAAAAAGAGAACCACATCTCATATCTTAAAAGGCATGTACAACATAAACATACTCAGGCACAACAAACTGGGAACCACACTTTCATTTTATGGCAAGGAAACACAATTGTTTAACTATGACTGTAATGATTGCAATATAAATCGTAGGGAAACACAATTGCTAACCTATGGTTGTAATGAAGTTGTAATGAAGTTGTAATGAAGAACAATATAAAACTTACAAATCGAAAACAGTAAGAGTTTAACAAATCTCACATCTTTTGTGCATGAACAACTCATTGGTAAGCATAAATTATTGCAGAATATATTGCTCACTGACTGGCCTATTATAAGGGCAGATGTACATTCTGTTAGTTAAGAAGCTTAATGGAAAAGATAACTGTCCTATAGCATAAAGTGAATAAGTCATGAACTGAATTTTTTTGATTAAAACAGGTGTAAAAATTTATTCAATCTAAAAAGAGCAATACAAAACAAAGGCATTACACATGCACATATTCAAGACTGTTTTTGACAAGGCAGCAACCATACTCTTCTTTGACGACTCCTTGCTGTGATTTGTTGTTCATACCTTCTTAGAAAAGATGTCTCCCTTGGTGGGAGTCTCTGGGACAGTTCCCTGGGACAGCTGACCATCCCCTGCCCCAGACCCAAACGTCCTCGTTTCCAGAACATTTCCTGCCTTTTAACAAATTTGGGGATGATTAGGGGACATCCCCAGCCATCCCCCATCCTGGAGAAATCCCTAGGACAGAGCTGGGCGTTTTTGGACCGAGACACATCCTCGGATAACGCTGCAAATATTTTACAGCTATAATTCTAAACCATTCTTGCAGATGGAGAACAATCTACACTATGGACTCAAAACATCTTCTCTCTACTCCCAAGATACAATACAATCTCTCAACATCGATCTTGATATAGCTAAAAAAGGCTATCATAATTAGAGCCCCAAACAAAGGAAATATAATCTTGTTTCAATGTCGTACAAAATTGACTTCAATAGAGCTCGAGGCTTCCACAACAGAGACCAAACATAAGAAGTAGTGCCACAAGCTCCAAATACTCTGGAAAGAACAAGCCCGGACACTAGGAAATAAAACATTGGAAAGAACAAGCCCAAACACTAGGAAAGAGTGAAATAATGCATATAGATGCAATTTACCATTAAGTGCCTTGTAGATGCCCAAATTGTGTCACAATGTCAATTACAGAGTTCTAGGAATCAATAGAACTCATATTGAGGTGTGAGAAATAAATATATCAAAGTCGGGATGTGATACACAAGTCCTTGCAATCTTCAACCAAGAACAATCAATCTCCCCCAATCTTCCCAATATGATTTCCATCCGCGACCAAGTTGGCGAGTATGTCAACCTTCGTATTTTCTTCTCGATAAATGTGATTTATCGTGCATGCATAAAAAAAGCAGAGAATGTTCATTATTCTTCCCATATAAGAGTCCAACCTCTACTACACCATGGCGCCCATCATTACTAAATTCACCACCAATGAGGAATCTCCTTCAATTGATAAATTCTGAATGTGTAAATCCTTACAAAACAAAAGACCATGTGTCAATGCTTGTATTTCTACAATATTGTTTGTGCTCTCAACTAATAGGACTACAAGATTTACAACCATGCAACCATCCCACATTCTGATAATACAACCAACATTAGACGAGCCAAGATTGCCTCGAGATGCTCCATCAAATTTGAGTTTAAACCAACCAAATTGCAGCCAATACCACTTAGTAATAGTTATTTTTGATGTGGCATTGTTACCACCCACCCTAATGAATGACGATATCTTCAATCCAAACCAATTGAGCCTCATGTTCCCATCACATTCCGTAAATTTTGTATCTTTAATAGGGTGTAACCTTGTTCTATTATTCACTAACTCAAGTATAGCTGCTTCCACCTTATTTAAGAAAGAAGTGAATGCCATCTCCTTCTCCTAAAGTAGACTATGATTGTGCTCTTTCCAAATCTCTCAAATGAGGAGTGATGGGTAGGATATCCACAAACTTCCCAAAGCCCTGTATTGCAAATTGAGTGGTCGAACTCAAAGAGACTCTTAATGTTGTTGGGGAGGGTAGTGACCCAACCAAGCTTTGTACACATCCATCTCTAGCATGCTTGAAAAAAAGAACAACACAACAGTAGATGATTGACAAATTCCTTTTCTTTTTTGCACAAGACACAACGAGATGGTCCATCATATCCCATTTTCTAGAACCTATCAACAATCAAGATTCTAGCATTTGGTAGACAATGCTTGTTTTAGCATAGTTGAGTTGGAATAGTTGAGCTTTATTGACTATTGATTATATCTATCACTCTATACCCATCTTTTACATTAAATTTCCCTATCTTGGATTCTGCCCAAATAAGGTGATCCTAGCCTCTTTTGAAGACAATCCTTCTCTTGGAGATAATCTCAAGAATCCTGTTTAGCTGCAGGCAATACCGAGGATTGAAATTATTCCTAATTCCATCTAAATGCAGGGTCATTATTGAAAAAGCTCACGTTATCTTTAACATGACAACCCCACGTCTGTTTCAACATACTTTTGGTTTGCTCCATATTTAACAATTTATCCAAACAAGCATAGGCCCCCCCAAGAGTCTTCCCAGAATAGATCAGATTATCCATCATATATATCCCAAGATATATATTTTGTTACAGTTGGCTTGAATTAATTAAAAAATTCCACAATCTTGATCCATGAGGGGGGTTGACAAATCTAAATATATTTGAGGGGTTGTTAGAATCCAGATATTTACCTCTAAGAATCTTAGCCCATTTCAACTCTAATTCTTTATACATATGCCACACTAATTTTGCACCCAACACCCGATTTTGCCAAATTTGATTTTTGATCTGAACCCCGCCAAGTTCCTTGGACCTACATATCTTCTCTCACATAATCAAAGGGAAATTCTTCTGATCCTCATAGCATTGCTAGAAGAAATATCTCATTTTTTGGACCATGTGTTGATTCACCCCAACATTGAGGGAAAGAAGAGAGGGAAAGAAGAGATAGAAGGAAAATAGGTAGCATTGATATATAACTATTTTGAGCATAACAATCTTCCTAGCCCATGATAACCAACAACCCTTCCAAGAGGAGAGTCTTTTAACCATTTTATCTTTTAGAGTGTCCCATAATTTTGATGTACATGCACCTAAATTTTCAATTGGAAGTCTATGGTATGTACATGGGGCGACAAAAGGAGGCCTTTTCTAACATTGGAATTCTCACCTTGACATGTTAGTACAATTGGTTTTGGTCCATTATGCACAAAACGAAAAATGCCTTTTTAACATTTTTTGCAGTACTTTCCAATGACAATTTTTGCAAGAATACATTTGACACTGGAAAACACAAACAATGTTGCATTGACCCAAATCAAGAGAGGTTGGTTTAAAGGGATTTAATATCCATCTATAGGTCCAAATGAAGCATTCATGTGTGCTAGGAGCTCCTAGAACGACTTCATGAAAGTTTGACAATTTTTGGCTTTTAGGGATCTTAAGAGACTACCTCGAAAAGAGCACCTCAGAATGAGCAGGTGACTTGGGAAAGAAAAAGAGACCTTCCCTAGTATTTACTTTCCTAACTTTATGTTCCCACTCTGCCCATTCATCAAAATTACTAAAACAATAATATTTTTTTGCATTTTTACTCTTAAGGTACTTAAGAGACTACCCCAAAAAGAGCATCCCATAATGATCAGGTGAAATGGAATTTTAATTTATTTATTTTTAATTTTTGTGCTTGTGCAATTTTGTTTGTAGATAATTAGGAAACTTGCAAAAGTGGAAAAAATGAATTTTAATTCTCCTATTTATTTATAGATTGATTGCAATTCCTTGTAGGTAGAGAATAAAAGAATTTAATTAAATAGTAATTCATTTATTTTCTTTTATTTAACCAACACATTGGTGTTGAAATTGAAGATGAATAATAAATTTAAAATAATATTTTGAATTTATTCTTCATTTACCTTATAATTTATTATTTTCTTGTTGGGGAGATGAATGGATTTGGGTGTGGCATGAAGCTGAAGGAGATCAAACCAAAGAAGAGTGTTAATTTTGGTGTAATGCATTTTTTTGAGGTTGTTGATGTTCACCACTTATAGGAGGAAAAGGGGAGATGCTTGCATAGAGAGAAATTAAGAAAGGCGGATGTTGCAACATGTGTGTGTATGGAGGGAAGTATGTAGAGAGGGTTGTGTTGGTGAAAAGAAGGGGAGAAAAAGCTAAATTTTGATGCAAGGAGAATAAAAAGAGAACACAACCAAATAAGAGATAACATAGAATGAATTACAAAAGAGTGAACAAAGGAAGTAAGGTTGAAATATGATTTTTTGTCTAGTGTCTGAAATTTAAGAGAATGAACAATTGGGTGTAAAATTATAATTTGTAAATTATTTTTGTTTATTGTTAGTAGAAAAATAATTGAAGGTGAAATTAAATTTGATTGTAAGTAGAAGTTAAATGCTTGGAACATTTGATTGATTGGGAGTAATCAAATTGCCACTATTTTTTTCATGAATTTAATTAGGGAACATTAACAAATGAAATTGTCAAACTAAAACTGGGGTTGGTTGCGAATTTACTAGTCTAATAAGACTCTAAAATTTTGGTCTACATCAAAGCATTAAATCAAACGATCGTTTGGAAGATTGCATGGTAGATGTAGTTCATAAAGACAAATAATACCAATATAAGATAGTTGATTAGAGCTCGATTTTTAAGATCTAGATTACAAGGGAGATGCTAGTCATTTGTGATGAAACTTGAAAACATGGATAATTAGAAGAATCAAAGGAATGCTTTGTAATACTCCTAACATTTTTTTTAAATTATTTATTTTATTAATTTTATTCAACCATTTTACATAAGATGAAAATTCTAATAAGAAGAATTATAATTAATATGGATTTCTTCAAAATGTGATATTTTATTTATTAAAATTTATTTTATTATTAAATATTAATATTTTGAAGTTTTAATAGTTGCCCAAATCAAGATGAATAGTAAGACTTTTTGTTCACAAAAAATAAAAATATAACTTATAATTCATGATACAAAGAAATATTGAGCTATCTTAAATACATCTACATAAAAAATTGAAAATATCAATCTTCAAATATTCTATTTAATTAAAAGATATGTTATTTAGCTCTAGCAATCTTTGAGAACATCAAATGAGATTGTTTTATTATTTATGTTAAACTTATTTCTTGCTTTATTTTTTTTTATCCTAATATGTAGAAATTTTCTTATCATGGAATAAAAATTGAGATGAAGAACCAATTTATGTCCTTAGATTCAATTAAAACTATATGGCTCATGATAAACACTTTCCACTCTCTTAGGGAAACAAATTGTCCTATGATTGAACCCAAAAAATCCAAACCTATAGCCATAAAAGCAAAAGAACAATTACTTATTAATTATTTAAATTTGAATGATAAATAATAGTTATGCTCCATTGAGCACCGTGTTGAACAATTGTTCAAATATTTTTTGAATATTTTTTGAGACTTTATCTTAGTTAGCAAGTCAATAAACATATTTTTCAAGATCTTTTATAAAATCCTTGACTTCTCTATTTACCTAATGTTACTTTCAAAATTTCAAAACATAATATCTAAATTACAGGCAACATACCCATTTTACCTCCTTCCAGTGCAAGTGCTAGTTCTATTTCATATTAAATATAATTTTTTTGTTCAAATGTATAAACACATTTAAAAAAAATATCAAAAATAATCAAATTAATTCAATATGCTTATTATTGCATTATTTTTTTTCCTTTTATATATTGGGTTCTTGTTACTAGTTATCTTTTGTAAGGATATAATTGATTTCAAAATTGAAGTTCTCTTTTTTCAATTTATATTTCAAACATATATTAAATGGGTTACACAATGCAATGCTTTAGCTAGGTTAAATGAGTTACACAAGTAAAGATCATGTTGGACTCTTTAGATAAAATGTGGAATGTTTAAAAAAAATGTATCTATAGGGTGTTTAGAAAGCAATAATAATTTCTAACCAAGAAGCTTATTTTACTTTGGTTGCACCCTTTGTGACTTACCACAATAAAATTAATCTTAAATTATGTAGGAAAGATCTACATAAATTGAAAGTAGTTCATAGAATGTTAACATAATTTAACATAGATGTGACCATATAGGTTGAAAAGATTAAAAATTAGAGATTGAAATTAGGGAGTGCTACGAAGAACTAATAGAATTGAGTGGAGAAGCATTATTTTTTAATGTTAGTAATGAATTCTCAGTTTATTATTGAATTTATTAAAGGGGAAATAATTGAGATTTATCTAGCCTTATTTTTTGACTAGTATCAAATTCAATATAGTGCAATATTAAGTGATATTATAAAGTTTGAAAACTAAATTCTTGTATTTATTCTCATAAAAATACACCAATAAGAACATGCAACCCATGATCTTGCAACAATAGAGTTAGCTACCCATAATCATGCAACATCAAACTCAACTAGAATCCCAAGTACTTGTAATTCGTTAATTGGATTTCCTTTTTTAGCCTCATCCATTGAAGATGTTAAATCAAAATTAAAGAAATTTATGAATGTTCACTTCTATACGATTCACTAGATTTGGATGAAAGTCATCATCCATACATCATATATATTCCTTTAGTTTTGATTCAACATCTTCAACTAATGATATTTGAAAACGAAATCCATGATATTACTTACAAGTACTCAACATTCTAGCTAAGTCTACTATTACATGTTTTTCAATAGCAAAAGTACTATGTTGTTGTATGATGACATGTTGTGCATTCTAATTGGAGTACTTTTATGAAAACAAATAAATGAATTTTATTTTCTTCTTTATAGTATCATTTAATATTGTACTATATTTCAAGTTTGATACTAATAAAAAATAAGGCTAAAACAATCTACATTAATCTCCTTAAACTAACGAATTCAAAGAACAAAACAAGCATCTGTTGTCAACATCAAAGAAATGCTTCTCAATCCAATTATATCCGTTTGTCATATTACTCCCTCATTTCATACTCACTTTTGAATCTCTACAATTAATATGGTCACAACTATGTCGAGCCCTATCAACAATATATGGATTCCTTCCAATTTATATAGATTTTTCTTTGACAATTTAGGATAAATCTTAAGATGGTAAGGTTCAAATAACACAACCAAAGGAACATAAAATTTCTAAATTATTATGGGTTTAGGTAGTCTATAGAAGCAAGCTATTTTTTGACACTTTCTACATTTTATATAAAGAATCCAATGTTCTCTTAAAAAGTCTCTAGTTGTTGAAAACGTCATAGGTAGTGATGAAGGAATAGATCATATGTTCAACTATCTTTGTCATTAAATCATATTCATTGGAATTGAGAAAATTGAGGAGGTGATGAAAGAGGCGCGAGATCATTATCAAAGCCAATGGAAGGTGTGGATAAGCCAATTTAAGGAGGAACATGTTCAAAGGCATGATATATTCTCTTTTGTGATGATCATACTTATTTTGGGTGTGACCTTTTGTGCAAACTTGGTTGAAGTGAACAAATATTTGTTTGTGCTAAATTATCATTTTTACTTCAATTCTCATTAATCTTTACTTTTTACTAGAGGACAATATTTTTATATTATTTTATTTAGAAAGCTATAATATAAAGTTTAAATTTTGTTCAATTTAAATGATATAAAATGAATACTAGTTTATTATGTGAAAAGGTGTAATTATAATAGTAGTAAGGGGTTGATTGTAAATAACATAAGTGTGATAAAAAATGACAATCACTTATATTTTAAATTATTATTTAGTAATAAAATATAATATAAATAATGGCATTTAGTTTACATCTATCTATATCAATTTGGAGCTATTTTTTATTCTTTTTTTCAAGTTGTAAATGCTTTTGGCCTTAGTGTGGTCACAAATGGGGGACCTTATCCCCAATATAAACATCAAACAATAACATCATGATGGGTTTTGAACCTTGGTGGCAAGAACACCACTACATTTAAACCACCAGACTATGCTAATATTTTAATAGTGTTTGTTTTTACTTATTTATCTACTTATGAAAAATAAAATAAGTCTCCAAAAAAGATGAAGTAAATAATGTCTAAAATCAAATACTTCACAAGTAAAATATCAATTCATGTCATCATCAATAACATATAGACAGATAGAATATTAATCATATGTGTCATATATATCAATATATTATATGTTCATAAGTATTTCCTTCTCATATCATCTACTACATTTCATATATCCCTATATCTTATTCTTATGATTATGATTCTACTCATGATTTCTATTCTATTTTAATTTTATGTGTGTGTATGTATATATTCTTGTATACAAGGAGCATTTCTCATATATTGAATTATTCATACTAACATGTTTGTAGTATCACATTATTCTTAATTAAGGTTTATTAATAATAGCTAAAGTATTCATTGCATCAATAACATACATGCACAAAGAATATTAATCATAATATATATTCATAAATATGTTCTTGATAAAAATATCTTATCTTTAAGCTTATCTTATCTTCTCATATCCTCTACTATGTTTCATATTTTCCTATATCTTATTCTTTTGATTATGGTTCTATCATGACTTGTATGCTATTTTAATTTGTGTTGAGAACATGGTGATATTGAGAGGGGGATGAATCAGTATCTAACAATTTTACTTTTCAAAATGTAATCAATCAAAATGAGAACATTCAAGTAAGATCTAGCAATTGGGAACACAATGAGACCACATTATTTATATGTGTTAACCCTTTCTAGAGAAAACCATGACACAATATTTCTTATATATTATAGTTAAATCTTCTTCTTGTAGGCTCAAACCTACTATCAAAGTCTCTAATCTCCATAAAAACTGAGCTCCAACTCAACAAGAGGCTCCAACCTATACTTGATAGGCTCCAACCCCCACAAATATGTTACAACTTCTTTTCCCTTATAAATCTAATCACACCATTCACACAATACATATCCAAACATGAATCTGATCCAACTACAAATATGCTCCACACTCAAATATGATCAACAATCAAATAACAATCTTCCTTTTAAATCTAATCACACTCTTCCCTTCAAGTTTGATCCAAATCATGCACAATTCATGTACTCTCTTCCATAATTCATGGAATAGTGTGTGAATGCACCTATGCATATCCTTGTACCCTCTTCCATCTTAGTTGAAGATAGCATATAAATTGGATCATCTTCCCATGTATAAAGAGGGGAAGAGGGATCATAGTCTCATTAATAAATTGGGGAAGGGAGATCATCCTCCTTTATAATTAATTCCATAAGAGAGAATTTATTGTTATACATACCATAATAGCATTCACAGAAAGGGAAGATTGAAGCACACTGAGAGTCCTGCTTAACATTGAATCCTATGAACAAAGAAAAACTAAACATACGTCACATGTTACAATATCTATAAATAAATAAGTTCATTTATTTTCAAGTAGAGAAGAATAAAAAGGGTCGTGAAAACCAACAGCACAACATTCCACCCACAAAACAATTCATAAAAATTTGAAATCCATTGGTTCGTGGTGAATTTATAGTATTCATAATCATCAAGTTGTCGAGTCATCTCCCGATATTGCCCATGATTATTAGTGGCATGGTCACAGTCTAAAAATCATTTTAGAAAATGTCTCATGAAACCTTGATTGGCCCAAAATGATTTGTTTAAAATGCAAATCTCATCAAATTACTTAGTAGAGGATTGTAGCTTCATCGAACCATATCCTCAAAAGGTAAAATATGCTAGGGAGCAACCATATAGGTTGAAACCTAACTTCTTGCCTGCTTGCCTTAATTTTATATTAAATTTCCTTGGCTCTTCTAAATAAATGTGACAATAGATAGGAAAAAGTAAAACTCTTGTCCTACATGAAACAAGAGTCCTATGTGATAGGAAATGTCAATGGCCATGCTTAAAAAATGCAAAATATGAAGACATTTTTGTCTTTTGTCAAAGACTAGTGTGTGTAGAAATATGTGGAAACAACTAATAAATTAAACAACACACCAATGAAAAATTGTATCAAAGAAATCTAATTTAAAGCTAAACAAAGTTAAAACAAAATAGACTCTTCGAAACTGTCCCATTGTCCTCTATCTCCAAGGATTTGTTTTAAGTTGTTGCTCTTAGATTGTGTAAGCAGAAGCTCAACAAAATGACAACTTAGAGAATGAGATGATATGCAAAATGCATTCTTATGCTAAATGATGTGAAATAATGAAACTATGATAATGAAATTAAGAACAAATTACGCAAGCTTATTCTACCATGATTACTTATGATAAGATAATGAAAGCTAATATGTTGTGCTCTAATTATGAAAACTAAGATATTAAAATGCTAAATGCTTGATTATCCAACTATAATTTTCACGCTATGTAACTAGATAATTTTCAAAGCACAAAGAGGTCTTATTTATAGAATTTTGGAGGAAAAAGCTTAGTTGGCAAAGATCAACAGTTGAAATTGAGTTTGGTAGGACAAACGGTGGAAGATCAAAAAGTTGGAGAGAAAGATGGAAGCTAGAGAAAAAGAAGGAAGATGTTTCCTCCTACAAAACCTTCTCCATTCAAAAATGAAGGAAAGTAGCCATTTGTCATTTTTAGTTATGAGAAGCTAGTTGGTAGTTGAGGATAATTCAATAATTTCATGTGACATGTGGGTTTGGAAGCTTCCATAATTATGTGTGAAAAGGGAATAAGAAGTTTCTAATTACATATTTAAAATATTTAATTATATATGAAATGAGAATTTAAAGCAACAATGATAGTTTATGGATTTAGAAGAACATTTACTTTATTTGAATAAATTTAATTCAAATTTAAAGCAATAGGATAATTAATTTAAATAAAGTATTAAATATATTTAATTAATTAAGAGGAAAATAGAAACATGGTAATAATTAAATAAACTTATTTATTTAATTAAAATAGAAAAATTAGAAAATGAACAATATAAATAAATAATTAAATTTATTTATATTTAGATGAAATTAGAAGATTAATTAAATAAATCGTATTTAATTAATTACCAGACTTAATATGATGTGACCATTTTTAGATGTATACATTTTGCCCCTCTTTGAAGTGATGTGTTTTATGCATTGCTTCAAAGAAAAATTTAGATAAAGAAAATTTGAATTGATCGATGATGTTATATGCCCCCTCGGGAGATAAATCGCGTGTTTGAAGTTTTGTTGAAGTTTTTGATGATGTTTGAAGATTTGCAATGATTTGATGCAGTTTTTTGATATATCTCTCGAAATAGCGCTCAACTTGGTGAAAAATAAAAATAGCACCCCCTTAATTACCCCTATAAAAAGTGTAAAAAGGTAAAAAGTCATTGTCATTTTTACTATTACATTTTGGTGATTGGAGAGCTTTGAGAGACTATAGATGAGATGGTGATCCGCTACGAGAGGCATAGATTCAAGAGGGTACATCGACATCAGTGATCAACTACCTATGGACCCCGGGTAAGATTTTAAACTGCTTTTCTGATTTTTTCTAGAATTTTGTACGCTTTGTAGAATTTTTCCTTTGTTGTTTTAGCACATATACAGGAGTTTTAGCGCATGCAAGTCTTCTTTCAATGCATAGATAAGTTCCTTTAGTGCATACAAAATAGTGCATTTAGGTCTCAGGTTAGCACATAGGTCGATTCAGTGCATACATCGATAGACTAGCACATACACTAGGGGATTTAGCGAATAGATTACTGCAGTGCATAGGTTCAATAGTTTAGTGCATAGGCTGGATAGATTAGCGCATTAGGTGAAATGACACATTTAAACTTTGTTCTAGTGCATCCATGTATCTTTTAACGCATATCCTTAGTTGGTGCATAAAATGCCTGTTTTAGTGCATCCATGAGATTTTTGATGAATTTGATTATTTGAGCTAAAAATTCCTATTTTTGATGATTATTTCAAGAAAAATTGTGTTTGTTTGATGTTGTTGCTATATTAGACAACTGATTTAATAAAATTGATTTGTATCAAAGATAACTGATCTAATTTTTATGATGATTTGATAAACTTGTCCCCATTTTCAAATGAACAACAAATAGTAAAATGATGATATGATGTTGATTTGTAGACAAATTTGTCTTCATGCTTGATGAAAAACAAATAGTAGAATGATTAATTGATTTGAACGCTGATAAATTTGGCTTCCCGATGAAACACAAATAGTATGATGAGTTGATGCTAACTTGATGTATGAATTTGATAAATTTGCTTTCAAAAATGAAAAAAATAGTAATGATGATATTTGATGATGTGCTTGCATGTGATTTTACATGATTGCTTGATATAATTTCATGCATGATGTATTTTTTAGATAGATTGATTGTATCACCATGACATTGTGATATGATTTATTTGTATTGATATGATGTATAGAAGGATTTTAAGATCCTCCTGGTTAGAGAGAGATTTCCTCAAGACCCAGGAGATGGTCCCTAGATTATCACAACATGAGATTGGAGTGATTTCTAGATGTGGGTTGGGTTCATTGCTTAGGATCCCACAATATAGGATCAACAAGGGGGTTACTAACAACCTTAGCTGAGTGGTGGAACAATGAGCATAATACGTTCCATTTTCCCATTAGTGAGATTACAATGAATCCTAAGGACGTATATAGGATATTAGGGATTCCAGTGATAGGCAAGATTGTGGTCTATGACCACAAGGAGATTGGTGGTACCTATGCTTTACAAAAAGTATTCTAGGATCAGAGCATTTGTGGATATGAGATCCCATGGAGAGAGATGGTTGAGAGTTATGCCCCACTCCCCTCAATGTTGTCTGGATTCATTGGTGTCTTTTTGTATCCCGACCGTCGGTCAAAGGGAGTGTCGGTAGGATGGGGTCATATACTAGAGTAGATGATCCTATAGCAGACGAGGTATACATGGGGTTCATTCATGCTGGCCCACCTATACCATGACCTACATCAGGTGGTATATACAAGGGGAAGAGTATATCTTCTAGAGTTACCCTCTTACAAGTATGGGTGTGAGAACATATTTCTATCACCTGCCCCTTTGTAGAGAGACCATTTGATAGGCCGTCCCTATGTATATGCATACACAAGTCCACTTGCCTAGCCTAAGTTGGGTAAGTTAGAGTATTGGAGGAGAGTTTTAAATGACATAGACACTATTATATGGAGCCCATATGTAGACTGTGAGGCATGAGATGAGGATGACATTGAAATTTCTTATCTAGATATTTGATCGAGAGGATCCCTTTCATCATAGAGAGATTTTTGGTCATGCAGGTATTGAGGTAGTTTGGGAGGGTTCAGGTGATTCTGTAGAGAGCTGCTCATTATGCTAGGAGAAGGGAGGATGTTGCAGAGTGGGGATCGTTCATTCCCTATGAGGTGATGAGGGCAGAGTATCTGGGATTACAACTAGAGATATGGGACTATAGATTAGATATTACAAAAACACATATGATAGAGGAGTACACTCAATACTTCCATACACACCCTTTACCAAGGTTGACGAGTCCCGATGAGCTCGCTCCATTACTTGATGGAATATCATTGCAACATGCGCAAAGACATCAAAGGGGTGAGGATATTGGTGGAGATGATGGGGATGATGATGATGTTAGTGATGATGAAGATAGTTACGATGGGGATGACGGGGATGATGGGAGGAGACTACCCAGTTTGGATTTTCATGTTATGAGGAGACCGAGGACCATGAGGACAACATAGCAACCATCAATAGCTCTATCTCATGTTACGATCCAAATAGACAGCTTACAAACAACAACATATCCAAATAGATAGCTTACAAACATCAACATAGCTAAATAGACAACTTACAAACATAGGTATAGGCTCTCCAGAGCCAATTAGCACAGGCTCAAATGTTTATGAAACAGTTGAAGACACAAATTGCACAACCACCACACCCAAACCCATAGGTAGCTTAGTTGATTGTTGAGTGGGATAGTTTGATGTAGGGCTACAACAGGTAGAGAGTATGGTGGAGAGACTTGTGAGATCTGTGTAGGGCACCTCCATTGGAGAGGTTCTAGCAGAGGGGTTGGAGATTTCTTGTGAGGCCGAGTACTAGCGAATGTGATATTATGAGGTAGTGCCTCCCGAGTAGCAGATACCTTTCACCCAGTCAGGTAGTAGGACACATACCCACTTTGAGACTCATTCTAGGAGTGTGACCAGGAGTGTGCTACAACTAGGCATACGAGATAAGGTGGTACAGGTGTCAGTGGTTCAACCAAAATAACTCCTTTTGGAGGCAATTGCAGCCATAGTCCCGTTGTTGATGCTCCCCATTGATGATTTGTATACATTCATTTTTGTCACATTTTATGTATATCTCTGTTGACATTTGATATCATTGTACATTTGGACATTGATTTGATGAGATTATATGATATGCAGTGGAGATTTCTATATGCATGTGTCCTATATTATTCTATGATGGATGTTTATGTATCTATTTCTATTTTTTATATGTTATGCTACTTATGATTATACCATGATGATGCATGTTTATGGGTAATGATGTGATGACCTATATGTATTATGATGATGGTTATACAAAATATGTTATGATGGTTATGATCCACTCTACTGATGTGAATGATTGTATGGTGTTCTATGATGTTTGAAAAAAATATTATTTGATTATGGATGCCAAAATGTTGTGATGAAATGGATGCATTTTATTATTATGTATAATGATGCAATGGTGTTGATGTATATGATAATGAATGGAAATGAATGAACAATTAAAAAATGATACATAATGATGGCATGAAAGTGAATGAGAAATGAAAATGAATCATATGAAAGGGATTGAATAATAACGATAATGAATGATATGAAAGTGAATGCATGATGTGAGAATGAAAATGATATTGATATGAAAATGAATGATAAATGAAGATGAAAATGATAAATGATAAATGATGTGAGAATGATATGAAATTGAAAATGAAAGTGATATGAAATGATATTAAAATGATAAATAAAAATGACATGAATAATAATGAATGAATATGAAAAGGATATGAAATGATAATGATAATGAATGAGAATGATATGAAAAAGTATAAATAATGATGGCATGAAATTGAATGATAAATGATAATGATTTCCGCCAATGTCAAAATGTACTCAATCTTTCTTCAAAAGAGATATTATTTTTCATGTTTTGCCAACCTCCAAAATCCATTACGCAAATGCAGAATTAACATAGAATGCAGTCATATGAAAATGTAACTATGAACTATACAATGTCATTCTGTGAACCAAATTTATGCTTGTTTATCATCATTGAGTATTTTGATTTGTTGGAAGTTAGGACAAGCATTAAAGGGTATATCTGCATCGATGATGATCTGAGTACAACTTTCATGATTTTTGATATAACAAGTTAATACAAGTATCGAGGTATAATTGAACCGAGGTGTCTTGAGTATTGCTTGTGTAAACAAATAGAAGTTAATCCCTTTCCTATGCAAATTCTGAAATTTCATCAATGATACTTATTGTAAACCATGTCTCACGAAAAATCTGCATAGTAATAGAGATTAACTTCTTGGACTCAAGGGAACACTGAGAGGGGGGGTGAATCATTATTCAACAATATTTAAAATTCATTCATTCAAAACATGAAACCATTTCATCATAGTATTAAGGAACAAATGTATACATTGAAAGTAAAAATCCATAACATCATGACACAAATTTTTGAATGGAAACCCTGTCAGGGGGAAAACCACGGTGGAGATTAATCCACAATTTGAGTACTCAAAATATAATGGTTCCAAAAGCAATGCACTTGCATTTAGGCACACTGCCTAGAGCTCACTGCTCAAAAGAGAAAGGCTTACTGCCTACAAAATTCAGATTAAAACCATATGAAGGATGAACTGAGATAATAATATCTAACCATGCCAAGTAACAGTTCTGGTGAAGCTCATGGATCTTATTCTCGATCTGCTCTCTAAATTTACACTTTTCTCTACTCTGTACTGCTCTTCACATCACTTATGATCAAATTCACATTACTGCTCTACTGGATCTCACAATTCACACTTCTACATATTTTTACACCTTCTATCTCTCCTTAAATGATAAAAAAAATCTTATATATCCATAATCAAAGACTTACTCATCCAACAATCGACTTCATAAGGTATTAAGTTATTTTAACTTGTCAGCCAGATCCACCACAAAATATTTATGTGCATCCTCCAAAGTCGGCTAATATAAAGAGAGGACCCAAATAACACTTAACCAACATTGAGGGTTATAATTATTTCCATCTTATACATTTGTGAATTCCATATTTATCGAGTAGACCTTCTAGCATAGATAATTAGCAAATTAGTGCATCATACCTCCTAGATCGCTTACCAGTGAGTGCACATAAAAAACAAGATACTACAAGCCTCTGCAGACCTTCCTCAGAGATCCATAACCCAAAATATTTGTCCAGTGGGATGACTAGATCAACTTTTATTCCTTTAATCGGATCCCCTGTTCTTTACTAGGTTATGTCGGTAGGAGCCAAAGTAGTGTTGCTCATTCAAATGCAAGACTTGTGTTGCCATCAATGAAAACACTTACAAGCCAAACTTGTTAGCCATATGCCAACAATCTCCCCCTTTGGCATTGATGGCAACACTTAGTGAAAAATGAATGTGTCAGAATCATTATAGGTATATTGTCAAACTGCTTGCTACACTTTCTCCCCTTGAGATTCATAAGGCATTCTCTCTCCTTATAAGGTTTTTATCACTGTATTCTCTCCCCCTTTGACATTAATGTCAAATATTGGATACCATATGCCAAGAAGTTGACAAAAAGTGACAAAAAACATGTTCAAAATAATCAATTCTTCAAAATTTTAGCATATATACACTTATAGTTCTTCTCCTTTAACCAAAATTGCAAAACCTTGGAAACAATTTGCTGCTATCTTTAGAAGATTATCTTTTTTTTTTCTTCACTTCTGCAAGAAAATTCTTCCAACCATCAATTGAAATTCCAATGTTGATAATGAAGCTATTGTTTTTGGAAGTCTTGTTGATAATCTCAATGAGAGATTCAAGAATTGTGATTGCTTCTTCCAAATTTTCACCATTTTTTAGAATTTCCACCAACTGCTCCATCTTGCACTCAATTAAGTCTTTTTACCTTCCAAAAGTTGTCCACAAGAACATTCTTGGATAGTTGAATTTTTATTTGAGCTATCTGCAACTCCCAAATTCTTCTTCTGATAATGCCATCTGGATCCTGAGACATGTCAAAGTTTTTGCCAATGTCATTCAGTTTTGTCTCAATCTGATCCAACTTCTCATTCTAATTGTTGACTTCATGGGGCCAACATATATAATAGTTGTAGATTCCTGTGGCTGAGTTGATGCACTACCTTAACTCATTCATTTTCTTCTTAAGCTTGGGAAGAGATAGTTTGAATTGTTCCTTCAAGTGAGAGATAATTTCACCATCTTCTTTGCTTTTGTCTTTAGAGCCCATTGATTCTTTGCTACACTCAATCATCTCTTGAGGTAGAATATCCTTCTGACTTTCCAATCTTATCTTACAATGCTCAATATGAGCATTCAAAACTTCCAAAATTAAGTCTTGATCGTATGATGGTCTGACTTACCATAACCTTGCAATTTTTTGCATACCACCTGTACTTTGGATAAGTTGTTGTAGCTTTTCTTTTGATAGTTCTTCTTCTTCCTCACTACCTTTTTCAATACCAGAATCATTTTCCAATGGATTCTTAGGAACTTTCATGATTTTTGATATAACAAGTTAATACAAGCATCAAGGTATAATTGAACCGAGGTGTCCTGAGTATTGCTTGTGTAAACAGACATAAGTTAATCCTTTTCCTATGCAAATTCTGAAATTTCATCAATGATACTTTTTGTAAACCATGTCTCACAAAAAATCTGCATAGTAATAAAGATTAACTTCTTGGACTCAAGGGAACACTAAGAGGGGGGGTGAATCAATATTCAACAATATTTAAACTTCATTCATTCAAAACATGAAACCATTTCATCATAGTATTAAGGAAAAGATGTATACATTGAAAGTAAAAGTCCATAACATCATGACACAAATTTAAGTGTGGAAACCCTTCTAGGGGGAAAACCACGGTGGAGATTAATCCACAATTTGAGTACTCAAAATACAGTGGTTACAAAAGCAATGCACTTGCATTTAGGCACACTGCCTAGAGCTCATTGCTCAAAAGAGAAAGGCTTACTACGTACAAAATTCAGATTAAAACCATCTGAAGGATGAACTGAGATAATACCATATAACCATGCTAGGTAACAGTTCCAGTGAAGCTCATGGATCTTATTCTGGATCTGCTCTCTAACTTTACACTTTTCTCTGCCCTGTTCTGCTCTTCACATCACTTATGATCAAATTCACATTACTGCTCTACTGGATCTCACAATTCACACTTCTACTTATTTGTACACCTTCCATCTCTCCTTAAATGATACAAAATCTCTTATATATATCTGCAATCAAAGAATTACTCATCCAACAATCGACTTCATAAGGTATTAAGTTATTTTAACTTGTTGGCCAGATCCACCACAAAATATTTATGCGCATCCTCGAAAGTCGGTTAAGACAAAGAGAGGACCCAAATAACACTTAACCAACATTGAGGGTTATAATTAATTCCATCTTATGCATCTGTGAATTCCATCTTTCCCAGATCGACCTTCTAGCATAGATAATTAGAAAATTAGTGCATCGTACATCCTAGATCGCTTACTAGTGAGTGCACATAAAAAACAAGATACTACAAGCCTCTACAGACCTTGCTCAGAGATCCATAACCCAAAATATTGGTCCAGTGAGATGACTAGATCAACTTTTATTACTTTAATCGGATCCTGTGTTCTTTACTCTGTTATGTAGGTGGGAGCCAAAGTAGTGTTTCTCATTCAAATGCAAGACTTGAGTTTCATGACTTGTGTTCCCATCAATGAATACACTTACAAGACAAACTCGTTAGCCATATGCCAACAATCTCCCCCTTTGGTATTGATGGCAACACTTAGTGAAAAATGACTAAGTGTCAGAATCATTATAGGTATATTGTCAAACTACTTGTTGCACTTTCTCCCCCTGAGATTCATGAGGCATTCTCTCCCCCTTTGACATCAATGAAAAATCTTGAGTACCATATGCCAAGAAGATGACAAAAAGTGACAAAACACGTGTTCAAAATAATCAATTCTTCAAAACTGTAGCATATTATGCTTATAGTTCTTCTCCTTTAACCAAAATTGCAAAACCTTGGAAACAATTTGGTGCTATCTTTAGTAGAATATCTTATTTTTTTTCTTCACTTATGGAAGAAACTTCTGCCAACCATCAATTGAAATTCCAATGTTGATAATCAAGTTACTGTTTTTGGAAGTATTGTTGATAATCTCAATGAGAGATTCAAGAATTGTGATTGCTTCTTCCAAATTTTCACCATTTTTTAGAATTTCCACCAACTACTCCATCCTGCACTCAATTAATTCTTTTAGTTTCCAAAAGGTGTCCACAAGAACATTCTTGGATAGTTGAATTTTTATTTGAGCTATCTGCAACTCCCAAATTCTTCTTCTGATAATGCCATCCGGATCACAAGACATATCAAAGTTTTTGCCAATGTCATTCAATTTTGTCTCAATCTGATCCAATTTCTCATTGTAATTGTTGACTGCATGGGGCCAACATATATAATAGTTGTAGATTCCTGTGGCTGAGTTGATGCACTACCTTAACTCATTCATTTTCTTGTTAAGCTTGGGAAGAGATAGTTTTAATTGTTCATTCAGGTGAGAGATAATTTCACCTTCTTCTTTGCTTTTGTCTTCAGAGCCCATTGATTCTTAGCTACACTCAATCATCTCTTCAGGTAGAATATCCTTTAGACTTTACAATCTTATCTTGCAATGCTTAATATGAGCATTCAAAACTTCCAGAATTAAGTCTTGATCGTATGATGGTCTGACTTACCATAACCTTGCAATTTTTTGCATACCACCTATACTTTGGATAAGTTGTAGCTTTTCTTTTGACACATCTTCTTCTTCCTCACTACCTTTTTCAATACCAGAGTCATTTTCCAATGGATTCTTAGGAACTTTCATAATTTTTGATATAACAAGTTAATACAAGCATCGAGGTTTCCTGAGTATTGCTTGTGTAAACAGACAAAAGTTAATCCTTTTCCTATGCAAATTCTGAAATTTCATCAATGATACTTTTTATAAACCATGTCTCACAAAAAATTTACACAGTAATAAAGTTTAAATTCTTGGACTCAAGGGAACACTGAGAGGGGGGATGAATCAATGTTCAACAATATTTAAACTTCATTCATTCAAAAAATTAAACCATTTCAGCATAGTATTAAGGAAAAGATGTATACATTGAAATTAAAAATCCATAACATCATGACACAAATTTTTGCTTGGAAACCCTACCAGGGGAAAAACCACAGTTGAGATTAATCCACAATTTGAGTACTCAAAATATAGTGGTTACAAAAGCAATGCACTTGCATTTAGGCACACTGCCTAGAGCTCACTGCTCAAAAGAGAAAGGCTTACTGCCTACAAAATTTAGATTAAAACCATCTGAAGGATGAACTAAGATAATAGCATCTAACCATGCCAGGTAACAGTTCCAGTGAAGCTCATGGATCTTATTCTGGATCTGCTCTCTAACTTTACACATTTCTCTGCCCTGTTCTTCTCTTCACATCACTTATCATCAAATTCGCATTACTGCTTTGCTGGATCTCACAACTCACAATTCTTAATATTCGTACACCTTCTATCTCTCTCTAAATGATAAAAAAATCTCTTATATATATCTGCAATCAAAGACTTACTCATCCAACAATCGACTTCATAAGGTATTATGTTATTTAAACTTGTCGGCCAGATCCACCACAAAATATTGATGTGCATTCTCCAAAGTTGGTTAAGACAAAGAGAGGACCCAAATAACACTTAACCAACATTGAGGGTTATAATTAATTCCATATTATACATCTGTGAATTCCATCTTTGCCAAGTCGACCTTCTAGCATAGATAACTAGCAAATTAGTGCATTGTACCTCCTAGATCACTTACCAATGAGTGCACATAAAAAAAAAGATACTACAAGCCTCTACAAACCTTCCTCAAAGATCTATAACCCAAAATATCTATCTAGTGGGATGACTAGATCAACTTTTATGCCTTTAACTGGATCCCCTGTTCTTAACTCTGATATGCTCGTAGGAGCCAAAGTAGTGTTGCTCATTCAAATGCAAGACTTGAGTTGCACGACTTGTGTTGCCATCAATGACAACACTTACAAGAAAAAATCCTTAGCCATATGCCAACAATCTCCCCCTTTGGCATTGATGGCAACACTTAGTGAAAAATGACTAAGTTTTAGAATCATTATAGGTATATTGTCAAATTGGTTGCTGCACTTTCTCCCCCTGAGATTCATAAGGCATTCTCTCTCCTTATAAGGTTTTCTTCACAACATTCTCTCCCCCTTTGAAATCAATGGAAAATCTTGGATACCATATGCCAAGAAGTTGACAAAAAGTGACAAAACATGTGTTCAAAATAATCAATTCTTCAAAAATTTAGCATATATACGCTTATAGTTATTCTCCTTTAACCAAAATTGCAAAACCTTGGAAACAATTTGCTGCTATCTTTAGAAGATTATCTTATTTTTTTCTTCACTTCCAAAATAAAATTATTCCAACCATGAATTGAAATTCCAATGTTGATAATCAAGCTATTGTTTTTGGAAGTCTTGTTGATAATCTCAATGAGAGATTCAAGAATTGTGATTGCTTCTTCCAAATTTTCACCATTTTTCAGAATTTCTACCAACCACTCCATCCTGCACTCAATTAAGTCTTTTACCTTCCAAAAGGTGTCCACAAGAACATTCTTGGATAGTTGAATTTTTATTTGAGTTGTCTACAACTCCCAAATTCTTTTGTTGATAATGCCATCCGGATCTTGAGACATGTCAAAGTTTTTTCCAATGTCATTTAGTTTTGTCTCAATTTGATCCAACTTCTCCTTGTAATCGTTGACTACATGGGGCCAACATATATAATAGTTGTAGATTCCTGTGGCTGAGTTGATGCACTGCCTTAACTCATTCATTTTCTTCTTAAGCTTGGGAAGAGATAGTCTGAATTGTTCCTTCAGGTGAGAGATAATTTCATCTTTGTCTTTTCTTTTGTCTTTAGAGCCCATTGATTCTTTGCTACACTCAATCATCTCTTCACGTAGAATATCCTTCAGAATTTCCAATCTTATCTTACAATGCTCAATATGAGCATTCAGAACTTCCAGAATTAAGTCTTGATCGTATGATGGTTTGACTTACCATAACCTTGCAATTTTTAGCATACCACCTGTACTTTGGATAAGTTGTTGTAGCTTTTCTTTTGATAGATCTTCTTCTTCCTCACTACCTTTCTCAATACCAGAATCATTTTCCAATGGATTCTTAGGTTCTTTGTCAGGTTCTTCATCCATAATTTCCATAATTTTCTTTTCTTTCCCTTTTCCTTCGATCTTGGGAACTTTGCTTTCCAGAGGGTTGTATTCAATAATCTCCTGTCCTTTTTTCTATCCTCTATCAGTGCTATCAGAAGAGGAACCGACTTCCATTTTCCTTATCAGAGGGGAAATAATGATTGATCCATGTTTTACAAGCACATTCTTATAGGTACTTTCAAATTTTGAATCTCAGTTAGACAAACTCTTAGAATAAGAGTAAATTTGGGTGCATACCGATTTATTTGATGTCCATGCTACATTGTCAATTTTTGGAAACAAATTTAGAAAATACATAACCAAACATATAATTAGAGTTCCAAACCTAAGTGGATACCCTGAATCCTTTGTCAGATGAATGTTCTCCATCATTTGATATTTTAACAATCCACATAGGTCAAATTCATGACCTTCAATTATCACTTTATGAGCAATGTATACTATGCCAGTTGATGAAGCCCCTTCCCAATTTTGGTAGAAGATTTTATAAGTTATTCCATGTGCAATGTACTACATAATGAGATTCTTGATTGTTGCTATCAACAGAGCTCTTTGATCTCTGATTATCCCCGTTATGGTTTTAACCTCCTTGTTTCAGATAGATTTCTTCCTAGGAACATCACTGACTTTGTAAAATCCAGTTAATTTCTCAATTACCTCCTTTGAGATTGTGTAGGGTTTGTCCAAAGTTAAAACATCACCATGCAATCTGCTCAATAATAATTTTATGAATTCAACATTCTCAAAGTACATAAACTCATTCCACATATCCAAATTTCCATGCTTGGCTTCGCTCAATTGTTCTAATTCATCAGCAAGCAATAAATTTCTCATAGATCTAATCTTTACACTATTATATTCATCCAATGTGATTGAACCTTTAATTTTCTCCATTTTCCTTTTCGTGTTTTAGGTTTCACAACTACAGACCAAATTATATGAAGAATTTGAGAATGATTTAAAGTACTTGGTAAATTTCAAGATTTGCTGATGAATTTGATTTTGCTGCTTCGAAATCCACTTGTCGAGTGCTCTCCTTCTCTTCGATAATGCAAAGTGAAAAATGATGGATTGAACTTGAGTTTTATAGCCCACATATGTGCAATAAATGTATTTTCCCTAAGTTTTCCAGAGACTCTGTTTTCTCAGACAACGACAGAAAAATATTTTGCAGACCAACAAATTTGTTGAATTTCCTTTGCTAAATTCATCCAAAAATTCTATACACTATGAGTGCATCTTCTTGACTATTCTCTACATTCCAGTAGCATCTATAGACAAGGGAGGAGACATTTTCTTGTTAAAATCCTCTTAGGCCAGTGGCCTCAAATCAATTATCGAAAGAAAATTATCTAAAGTATGTTCTGGTACGAAATAATTTCCAGCATCAGAATCATTTTTCTTTACTCATGTCTTCTTCATCTAATCTTTGATCTCATCCATAGTTAAATTTTATTTTCCTTTATCATTTTTATCTATATTTTTGTGTTTGTATACCAGACCTCTCTTGTCTGTGTTCTTGTTTCTGCAAAATCTAGCAATATGACCATACTTGCTGTAGTTATAGCACACAATGTTCCTTTGTCCATTCCATTGGTTTCTTGTCAGTTTGTATTGATTAGAAATATGCCCAAACTTCCCACATACATAACATTCGACATTTCTTCTATCAATAGAGTGACTTGACATATTTCTGCATTCAATTGATTTATGACCAAGCTTTTTGCAATTGAAACACTAACCAAAGAATGATGAATCTTTATACATTAAATTACTTCTACACTAAGCAACCACATGACCAAACTTATTATAGGAAAAACAATATCGATTAAAAATTTGTGCATTAGGTTGTCTTACTAGATATCTTCCATTCCTATTCTGTTTGAAATTATTTTTTCCTGATCTGGAGCTTTCTCCCTTTTCATATCCAAGACCTCTCTTATCATTTCCATTCTTTTTTCCTTGAGTTAGCTCATCAAGATTTACTGAATTGATCTTAAAATTTTCTTTGAATTCATTTGCAATGACAAGATCATTCCTAAGAGTAGTAATTTTCTTACCAAGTTCCTCTTCATTGTTTATCGTTCTTTGCAATTCACTTTCCAACAGAGTGAATTCTCCACTCATTCTGTTGCATTCATCAGATTTCTCTTTCAGGATCTGAGCAAAATTTTCTTCACTTTTCTTCCTTTCTTCTATCTCTTTAGTCATCTTCATCATCATGGATTCCATCTCATGTTTTAGGTTTGTATTATCTCTAGTAAGCTATTCACATTCTTCAGTTATCTCCTTCAGGGTTTGATTCAGGTGAACATCATCCATATCTTCATTCTTCTTCTACCGTATCTGATCACAAAGATCTTTCCTCTTCAACTTGGATTTAACTATTTGATCCTTCATTGACTGAATGAATTTCTCAGCATCTCTAAGATTTACTTTCAATTCTTCAAATTTTTCTTTAGACTAATCAAGGTCATCAAGAGCTACCATAAGCTATTGTTGAAGACTACCAGAGTCCACCACATTCCAAGATCCACCTCAAGCTGCAAAAATTCTTTAGAGGAACTTTCTTTGATACCAACTGTTGGACTCAAGGGAACACTGAGAGGGGGAGGTGAATCAATGTTCAACAATACTTAAAATTCATTCATTCAAAACATGAAACCATTTCATCATAGCATTAAGGAAAATATGTATGCATTGAAAGTAAACATCCATAACAACATGGCACAGATTTTTGCGTGGAAACCCTGTTAGAGGAAAAACCACAGTGGAGATTAGTCCACAATTTGAGTACTCAAAATATAGTGGTTACAAAAGGAATGTGCTTGCATTTAGGCACACTACCTAAAGCTCACTACTCAAAAGAGAAAGACTTACTACCTAAAAAATTCAGATTAAAACCATCTGAAAGGTGAACTGAGATAATAACATCTAACCATGTCGAGTAACAGTTCCGGTGAAGCTCATGGATCTTATTCTGGATATGCTCTCTAACTTTAAACTTCACTCTGCCCTGTTCTTCTCTTTACTAATCTTCACATCACTTATGATCAAATTTGCATTACTGCTCTGCTAGATCTCACAATTCACACTTCTTAATATTCATACAAAATCTTTATGCGCATCCTCCAAAGTCGGTTCAGATAAAGAGAGGACCCAAATAACACTTAATCCAACATTGAGACTTATAATTAATTCCATCTTATACATCCATGAATTCCATCTTTGTCGGGTCGGTCTTCTAGCATAGATAATTATCAAATTAGTGCACTGTACCTCCTAGATTTCTTTCTGTCTAGTGGGATGACTAGATCAACTTTTATACCTTTAATCGAATCCCCTATTCTTTACTTTGTTTTGCCGGTAGGAGCCAAAGTAATGCTGCTCATTCAGATGCAAGACTTGAGTTGCATGACTTGGGTTGCCATCAATGACAACACCTACAAGCCAAACTCCTTAGCCATATTCCAACATAGCTTGCATATAACAGACAAAGAAAAATCATACTCCTTTCACTATTACTCTAGTTCAGTACATCATTGGGCCACTCCAGAAATATGATGTCATAAAATTATAAAACAAAAGTTCGAATTATGATTTACATGTTCCAATCATTTTATTCAACGTAAGATCATCTAGTTTGTTCTAGTTTCATTCTCTGATGTCTCATAGCTGTTTTGACCAGGCATGATTGGATATTCGATGTTGATCGGTTATTCAAATATTTGACACATTTTTCTATTTGTCTGGTGAAAAGATCAAAATTTGATTGCCCCCAACAAGTTTTCACTTTGAATCTAGATTAGACACAACCTACTGCTATGAATATAAACAATGATCACCAAGCCATGATGAAAACTTTGTCACCTCCAGTGAATATCATGTTCATGATGCATATATGATGGCAAGGAATGGATTTGATGCTAATAGAAATGGCTACGTACAAACGATGCATGACATAAATTAATAGATGAAAGAGCTAACTACTTAAAAAATAACACCTGATTGCCAGGTTTTCACCATTTGTTTTTATTGCACTTTTCAAATTTTATGAACTTTTTGTTGTTACCAAGACACATGTTTGCCAGGTGTTCATCAAGGCAACAATATTTTTGATTTTTGATTTTTTTCGTATTTTCTCCTCTTTTGATTTTTTTTTCTTCCTTTTTTGTATTTCAAAAGGATGTCTATTTGCTAGGTTTTCACCCTGATGATGATTTTTTCCAGATTATTTCTGTTGTTTTTTAAAAAAAATTCAAGACTTTTTACATAGTTTTTTGAAAAATTTCAAGACTTTTTATGTTGTTTTTGCTAAGACATAGAACTTATTAATATGAATAATATTGATTGGATCTTGAAACAGGCCCCCCTCAGGTGTAGATAACTAATATGCTCCAGAACCATAAACGGCGATGATAACAAATGGACCCAACCAATTTGGTTCGAACTTTCCTTTCTTTTCCCGATCTTGTTGATTACGGGGATTTTCTTTTAGGACCAGGTCACCCACTTGAAATTTTTGTGGTCTAACTCGGTGATTGTATCTATGAGAGATGACTTGTTGATAACCCTTTAAATGATCAGTTGCACGGTGTCATCTCTCATCTAGTAGTTCCAATTCTTGTAGTCAGAAAACTCTGTAATCTTCATTAGTTATGAGTCCCTTCAATGAGACTCGAAGTGAGGCTATCTCAACTTCTAATGGAAATATTTATTATTATCCTTAGACCAAAGAGTATGGGGTGGCTCATGTTGGTATGTGAATGCTAGTTCTATAGGCCCACAAAGCTGGATTTAACTAAACATGCCAATCATGGTCGACATCATTTACTATCTTGTTTAGGATCTTCAAGATTGTTTTATTTGAAGCCTTTACTTGGCCATTTCCCTATGGATAATAAGGTGTAGAGAAATTTTTTTGGATATGGAATCTTTCGCAAAGTTTTTCAACATCCTGATTTTTGAAAAGGTCTCCAGTTATTAGTGATAATGGAGCTGGGAATACCATACCGACATATGATGCAATTCAAGATAAAAAATGAAATTTGCTTGTCGGTTATTGTTGTCAAAGGGAAAAATTCAATCCACTTTGTAAAATATTCAGTTGTTGTGATTATAAACTTGTGTCCATTTGAGGAAGGATGAATTTTTCCAACTAGATCTAGTCCCCACTGAGAAAAGGGACATGTTTTCATGAAAGGATATAACTCTTGAGCAGGAGAATGAATAAGGTTCCCATGTATCTGAAACTTTGGAAATTTCTTTACAAAAGTAAAAGATTCCCTCTCCATAGTTGGTCAATAATAACCCATTCTAACAAGTTTCTTAGCTAAGGTCAACCCACTTGAATGAGTTCCACAAATACCACCATGAACCTTGTTTAAGGCCTTTTCAGATTCATCATGTTCAAGACATATAAGGAGTGTACCATCAAGACAACATTGGTAAAGGGTGTCAACGATTAAAGTATAGAGAGAATATTGGCGTATAAAGTTTCTCTTTCAATTGTGAGACAAATCCGGGGGTAAAATATTATCTTTTAAGTAGGTATAGATCTTACCATATAAAAGGGAATCAAAACCAACTAGATGACAGATGATTTGGGTCTCAGGATTATCATAGGCAGGGGAAAACAATTGTTCCACCATAAATTCTTATCGACTTTAATTTTTTGATAGTTGTAGTAGCGAAGCAATTGTAGCCATGGCGTCTGCAACTTTGTTGTCAATTCTTAGAATTTGTATGAACTTGATCTCAACAAAATATTTCTTAAAATCGTCAACCATGTTCTTATAAGGCATTAAATTTTCATCTTTGGTCTGATAATCATCATTGATTTGGTTAATGACAAGTTGTGAATCACCATAGACTTGCAATTTTGTGATCCTCCATTCCAATGCTACTCTCATTCCAGTGAGCAGTGCTTCATATTCGGCTATGTTATTGGTGCAAGGAAAAATTAATCGATAGGATTTTGGAACAGTATGCCCCTGAGGTGTAACCAAATAAATTCCCATCGCCGAGCCATGTTGTGTATAGGACCCATCAAAATATAATTTCCATGACTACTTCGTTGTCATTGTGAAAACATCTACATCAAGAATTCAATGTGCATCGGATGATCTATTTGTAAGGGTGCTTCAACCAATTGATCTGGTATGACTTGTCCTTTGATGGATTTTCGATCTACATAGTGAATGTCAAACTCCCTTAAGATCATTACCCACTTAGCTAACCTACCCATTAAGGTAGCTTTACTCAAACAGTACTTTAATGGATCAATTTTGGCCACAAGTTTAACTTTGTGGGCTAACATATAGTGCCACAAATTTTTGAAAGAAAAAACTCCTGCTAAACAAGCCTTTTAAATAAAAGTGTAGATGACCTCATGACTAGTCAGGGTCCTACTAATGTAGTATGCAACTCACTCTTTTCCTGTTCTATCCTCTTGTGCCAACAATGCCCCCAAGGATACCTCTATGGTCGAAATGTAAAGTATGAGCGACTCTCCTGATACTGGTGGAACCAAGACTAGTGGACTCATCAAATATTTCTTGATTTGATTGAACGCTGCTTCACACTTTTCTTCCAATTTGAAAGGAACATTTTTGTACAAGAGATGCATGAAAGACAAACTCTTGTCTACTAGTTGTGCGATAAAACTTCTGATAGATTGTAGTCGTCCCTGCAATGATCAAAGTTGACTGATATTTATTGGTGGTGACATCTCCATGATGGATTTAACTTTCATTGGATCTACCTCTATGCCTTTTTGAAAACAATATATCCTAAAAGCTTTCCAGATTTAACCCCAAAGACACACTTCTTTGGATTGATCCTAACCTTAAATTTCTCCATTTTGACAAAGATTTTAGAAAGGATTTCCAGATGTCCCTCTCTTGTGTAATATTTTTCTAATAGATCATCCACATAATCCTCCATGAAAGTGTGCATCATTTCATGAAAAATAGTGGTCATCGCTCATTGATAGGTCGCACCTGCATTTTTTATTCTAAATGGCATCACATTCCAAAAATAGGTACCCCAAGGACATGTGAAAGCAGTCTTATCTTGATCCTTTGGTGTGATCTTGATATGATTAAATCCTAAGAATCCATCCATAAGTGAATACATGGCATGCCCAACTACCATATCTATAATTGTGTCAATGTTAGGTAGGGGAAAATCATCTTTCAGACATGCTTTATTTAGATCCTGAAAATCTATACAAATTCTAATATGCCCATCTGGTTTTGATACTAGAACAATGTTAGAGATCCATTTTTCATAATCAATGGACCGAAGGAACCCTACATCCAATAGTTTCTTCAATTCTTCTTTGACCAACAAAGCGACATGTGGATGCATCTTTCTAAGTTTTGCCTTTACTGGTTTTGCCCCTGACATTATAGACAAATGATGCATGATGAGATTAGGATCCACTCTAGGCATATTCACATATGACCAAGAAAAATTGATTTGATTGTCTTTCAAGAATTCTATGAACTTTGGTATTTCTTCCTCTGTTAATGAAGCGACAAGTTGTAGAATCTTTGGTTGTTCTACAATGTCTATGTTGATTGCTTCCGTTGGCTCGATCAAAATAGAAGATCTCTCTTGATAGTGTTCTAGGAGAGTGTCAAGTTTCTCATCCTTTAGTGCCTTGAAAATGTTTTAATTGTTGGATACACTCTTTCTTTTTACTTTTTCATGATCTAACACTATCATTTTTCAGTTTTCATTGTTAGATCATTCTTTTATATTATTGATTTTGCAGCTAAGAAACTTGGCACCCTCCTAATTGAAATTTTGATCATGAGATTCATTGGTGGAACCTATTTCAGGATTGGAGGATCAAAGGAAATTTATCACGGCTTCATCATCTTGGAATATAGGGATATGAATAGGTTCTGTTTGATCACAATCAATAAGCTCAGGATGGATTAAAGGTAAAGGATCGTCTAGTTGGGTGAGATCAAGGGTTGTTAAGGTCATGATATGGACATGGTTAATGTTCTCACTATATGGAAGGTATATGATGGTATCCTCCTATCGATTATCAATCTAATTTTGAACTGAATCGTGCTCGCTCGAGTCATGGTCGTCTTGAAGTACATATTCAAGTGGCCAAGTCTTTCAACTTTCTCCTTGTGTAACTATGGGTGTATATTTTTGTATGACATCAACCATTTTATCTCTCCAAAATTAAATGTCATAAATTGTATCCCATTCATATTCATTTGAATCAGTTTCTTTAAAGCAACTTCTTCATGGGATTTCTTTGAAGTAGCTTCTTCATGAGTTTTCTTTAAAGTGAATTCTTTTGTGTCTTCACCATACCCAAGTCTCATTTTATCCTTTGGATGTGTTACTATAGGCTGAATGGGTTCTACAATCCCTTTCTTTCTTTTACCTATGGGACCAGTTCCTTCATAGCCCATATTTTGGATTATAGCATAGCCTTTACCATATTGTTCTATAGGCAATTTGATATATTGAACAGATTCATCTTCATCCTTATATAGCCACTTGAGAATGTCTCTATCTTCGGCTTCATTTTCTTGAGTATTTTCTTTGATAAATTTTCCATCCAACATTGTGAAGGGAAATGAAGATTTTGTTCCTAATGTGGAAGCTGCTACAACTTGTTGTTTGGATATTGTGGGTTGGCCATGTGATCTTGGAGAGATAGGTAAGTTAGAGAGACATAGAAAAATATTCTCCCACGCCTTTGTCCTTTAATTACAATTTTGTGCCAAATTTGTTTATCAATTCCTTTGATTGGTCATTATGATTTAAAGAGGAAACACCAAGAGATTCTCTATTATGTGGTACAAAAGTGTCCTGGCTTGCTCTAAGGTTGGAACAAATTTAGTTGTTTTTATGATCTACTGGTATAGTTATCTTCTGTTTGTCATAAGGAAATTTGAGACATTGATGGTACGTTGATGATACTGCTTGCATCTCATGGATCTAAGCATGACCTAAAAGTATGTTGTAAGAAAGGTCTCGATCCAAAAATTGATAAGTATTCTTTATAATAGGTCCCACTCTAATAGGCAACATGATAGGATCCTTTGAAGCATGCTCTTCATCATCATATGCTTTAATTGTTATCTTTCTTCTTGGATCAATATAATATTCATAAAATCCTAAGGCAAGGATTAGCTTTAAAGTACAAATATTCAAGCCAACTCCTCCATCTACTAAGACACGCCTAATTTAGGTTTTATGGACCATGAATTCTAGATAAAGTGAGGAGTAGTGCGGATGAGTCATGGAGGCATCATCTTTTTCAGACAATGATAGGCAAGTGGGTGAGGACAAGTGTCCCACCATTGCTTGAAACTTGTTAATATCCAAATCAGTGGATACAGTTGTGTTGATGAGAGCCTTCTCTAAAATGTTCTTATGTGCTCGGGATATCTTGAGAAGCTCTAAGATAGAGATTTGGGTCGATGTTTTCTGTAATTGATTGACTAAGTTATAATGACTTGGAGGAGGAATAGTTGTTTTGGATGAACTCACTTTTAAGACAATTTTAGCCTATCCCCTTGTTGTCACATTGACTTGTTGATATTCCTGCTTTTCTTTGACCTTGATAACATTAACCTATTGGTCATTTGTGTGGATGTGATTGATTGTGCTATCATAGAAATGATTTACATTTTTGTCTTTATCACCTGAAGATTCCCCTTTTTGATAGTTTGGAAGAGGGTCCTTAAATGCCCGATGATCTTCATTGGCATGATGTCCCTCGACTGTTATCGTGTGGTTTTCTATCAGAACCTAGACTGGATTTTTCAATCCTTAACAATTTTTTGTCCTATGTCCCTTGCATCTATGATAGTCACACTAATATGATTTATTCCACGATGTTGGTTTTCTCATGGCTCATAATCTCTTTGAGGTGGCAAAGTGATGACATTTTTATCCATAAGCTCTTTGAGAACCGACTCAAGAGATTAGCCCAAAGGAGTAAAAATCCATCATTTAAAAAAAAATATGACTTGGGTGGATTTGAATTTTGTGTACTGTTGAGATTATTGCTGAAACTACCATGATTATTGGTCATATTTCATTGATTGGCGTTATTTCCCTGATTGGAGCTATTATTTCCTAGATTAGTTGAATTTCCTAGATTGGTCTAATTGTGTTGGGTACCTGATAAATTGAGGATAGATCATTTTGCTTTCATATTGTTTGCATCTAGCACACCATCATTGACAACATTCTTGTTTCTAGTCCAAAATCTTGATTTGTCATTGTTGTTGTTATGATTATATGAATTTGGACTATCTTTGTCAAGTTTTACCATTCCTCTCTTGACTAAGGCTCCTTCAATAGTGATTGCATTCTCAATCAACTTCTCAAATGATGAAGGACAATGAAGGTTGAGCCTATAACTCATTTCTTGATTAAGACTGTCAATAAAGATATCCATCTTTTCCTTTTTAGGAATTGGACGAGAATATCATGTGAATAATCTTCTCCATCTTTGTAGGAATATGATGAAGGGTTCTCCAGTCTTTTAATTTTCTCTACATAAATCAAGCATAGTTATTTGATGTTGAATGTTGTAGGAGTATTGGGATATAAATTTGTTGATCAACTCCTCAAATTTCTTGATGGGTTGAATGATTTCAGAAATCCATTCCATGGATTAACCACCTAAACTTCGTGGGAATAACCTCATCAAGTATGTGTCTTCGTGTGAAAATTCAAGGCTCATGTTTCTAAAACCTCTCACGTGATCAATAGGATCTGTTTTACCATTGTATCTATCAAATTTTGGAATTTCACAATGCTTGGGAAATGGGATCATGTTGAGATTTCTATCAAAAGGATATGGAAAAATATCCTCCAAAGCATACTTCTTAGTTGTACCCCCTTGTATTTCCTTGATTCGCCCTTGTAGTGCTTTTATTTGTTGGGTAAGAGCACTAAGATTGTTTAAAGGAGTTTCAATATTTTCAGGATCTTCCTTAATTTTCTTTGTATCATAATCAGAGATCAATTTAGCACCTTGGTTTGCCAATAAAAGAAAGTATCTTTCTTTATTCCGCTCTAAGAGCTTTTCCATGGCTAAGTGAAACTGTGGATCTTGTTCAGCTTCTTGAAGCATTTCATCAGTTATTTCATCATGTAAACTATTCCCATGAAGCCTATGGAAAGGATTTTCTTCCCTATCACCCATATTGGAAAGTAGATTCTCTCTTTCATCCTCTTCTCTTCTTCAGGACCTTGTGACAACAAGAATATGCTTGAATAATTTTCTTACTAAACTTAGATCACAAATGGAAGTGAAATTTGTTGGATAATTGATGCGTTAGCCAAATAGAATGATGGATCCTATTGATATGACTAAGGAATTTTCTAATTTTCTGATTTGTTTAACTGGATGAAGGATGATAGATCCTGTTATGGGAATTAAACTGAAAAATCAGAAATTGATTTGAAATTGATGCACTTTAAGATGTTTTGATCTTAGTTTGAAAAATGATGGTTTTCACAAAAAGGCCTAATGTTTCCAAGTTTTTCTCTATTGTAATAACTAATTAGGACAGTTGGAATATTGTATTGCTGGTCGTGGAATGTAAGAAGGACAAATGGGTTGACTATGGTTATTCCTTTATGAAAGAGATCTTCGTTGGAAATAAGCTTGTGAATATAAAGGCTCTAAAGAAAAATCATCAGTATGTCCTCTAGAAAATTCATGATATCTATGGATGAAAGTTTGATGTTCGAGCAAGACTTTCCTACTTTGGTATAAAAAGCGTCTCCTTTTCAAAAGCTTCTTGTAGTTAAGTGGCTTCTTCAGTTTCTTGATTATTTTGGCAAGGGATTTCTTGACAAAGGTTGTTGATTTCTAGTCCCTAAGCATAGAAAAGATTAGTATTAGTGCTACTCAAAGGATTGCTGGTGGAAAATTGTATCAGAAGACTATTTTGGTTCAGAAATACAAATGTGCTACTCTGTGTCAGGGATACGCTAGACTTTTTAATGAATGCGCTAAAATATTAGATAAATACGCTACTCTGGAACATGGATGTGCTAGAATGTTGCATGGATGCACTAGAATATTGCATGGATGTGCTAGACTATTGCATGGATGCGCTAGAATAGTCATTTAATGTGCTAAAATATCAAGTCAATAAGCTGAAAAGACATGTTTTTGACAATTTTCTGAATTGGATGATCTTATCTAAATTATTGTTTGGAAAACATAGCATGTAGTACGAAGACAGTTCTTTAAATCCTAGAATCTAAAAAATAAGTGTATGTTCAAGGATCGAGCATGATCCTTTTTTATTTCCACTAGTATTTGAACAATAATACACTTCAAGAAAACTTACTCTTAAGGTCAAAAGGTCATTATAATCATCACGACCCACATCTTAAAATTGTGTTGACTCACACAGTCGTGTCACCCCCTAGAGGGCGCCTGTATTTTTGTCTTTTCCAAACACGTACTCAAAGTTAGATTTCTCGATCCCTTGAGAAAACGGTCCTTGGAAATTATATGGTGAGTATCTTGGGGGAAGATTCTTCCATCCCCTTGTAAGTATTATAATGTTTGGTTACCGACTCAGATAGCTTTTACATTAAGGTTCGTAATAAGGGTTTTCGTTCAATGTGACAAATGATAAACTCCCTCAGGAGACCTCCCAACCTTTAGAATAAAGGCTTTGGGGATGGTTATCTTGCACACTATCATCGAGTGTATTTTCATCAACAACTCACTTTTGATTATAGTGGGTTAGAATCCTTGGCTTTAGGCGTTCCCACTTAGGTCGTTCCTCTTGGGTAAGTACTTTTTCCCACAAGAGTAGGCCTGCCAAAGGTTTTAATAAAGCATAAAGTGCATGAAATTAAAAGATGATTTTGGCATTTTGATCACCCAGTTAAGGGGGGAGCATAGACCTATCACTGTCCAATCACAACAAACAAATTTCAGTTTTAAATCCCAAATGACAATTCGCTAAGCTACGTGAAGATATTGCTTCACAAAAGACATGATGTTCATTTTAACTAAGATAGCAATGAAAGATGACTACCCTAGGATTGGTGTATTTTAATCCAAATGGCTACCCTAGCATTGCTTCATTTTAACCTTATGCAAAGATACTAACCTTTGTCTGCGGGCGTGTCTCAAAATTAAAAATTACAGTTTCATGAATGCACTAAAAGAACACGTAAATGCACTATAACATAACAGGTATGCACTGAAAGAAACACATGAATGCACTAGAACAAAGCATGTATGCGCCAAAAGAACACATGAATGCGCTAGAACAGAGCATCTATGCTCTGAAACATACCTCGTATGCGCTAAATTATCCCATTTATGCGGTAGAATGGGTCATGTATGTGCTAAACCACGAGTCTAGTTTGTATCTGCCATAGAAACTACAATAAAATATTAAATATGGGGCAAGGGCCACACGGTGGGCACAAAAAATGTGTGTAGATATGTGGAAACAACTAATAAATTAAACAACACACCAATGAAACATTGTATCAAAGAAATCTAATTTAAAGCTAAACAAAGTTCAAACTCAACAAATTCTTTGAAACTGTCTCATTGTCCTCTATCTCCAAGGGTTTGTTTTAAGTTGTTTTCTCTTAGATTGTGTAAGAAGAAGCTCAACAAAATGACAACCTAGAGAATGAGATGATATGCAAAATGCATTCTTATGCTAAATGATGTGAAATAATGAAACTATGATAATGAAAGTAAGAAAAAATTATGCAAGCTTATTCCACCATGATTACTTATGCTAAGATAGTGGAAGCTAAGATTTTGTGCTCTGATTATGAAACTAAGATATTAAAATGCTAAATTCTTGATTATCCAACTATAATTTTCACGCTATACAACTAGATAATTTTCAAAGCACATAGAGGTTTTATTTATAGACTTTTGGAGGAAAAAGATTAGTTGGCAAAGATCAATGGTTGAAATTGAGTCTGGTACGACGAATGGTGAAAGATCGAGAAGTTGGAGAGAAAGATGGAAGCAAGAGAAAAAGAAGGAAGATGTTTCCTCCTACAAAACCTTCTCCATTAAAAAATGAAGGAAAGTAGCCATTTGTCATTTTTAGTAATGAGAAGTTGGTAGTTGAGGATGATTCAATAATTAAACAATAAAATTATTTAATTTCATGTGACATATGGATTTGGAAACTTCCATAATTAAATATTAAAAATATTTAATTATGTGTGAAAAGGGAATAAGAAGTTTCTAATTAAATATTTAAAATATTTAATTATATGTGAAATGAGAATTTAAGGAAATAATGATAGTTTATGGATTTATAAGAACATTTACTTTATTTGAATTAATTTAATTCAAATTTAAAGCAGTAGGATAATTAATTTAAATAAAATATAAAATATATTTAATTAATTAAGAGGAAAATAGAAACATGATAATAATTAAATAAAACTATTTATTTATTTAAAATAGAACAATTAGAAAATGAACAATATAAATAAATAATTAAATTTATTTATATGTAGATGAAATTAGAAGATTAATTAAATAACTCATATTTAGTTAATTACCAGACTTAATATGATGTGACCATTTTAAGATGTATACAACTAGAAGTTTCTCATTTGTATTTGTTAAACATGATCATTGCACATTTTCTATCACATAGGACTCTAATTTCGCATAGGACAAGAGTTTCACTTATGTCTATTTATTGTCACAATGATTTATAGGAGTAACACAAAATTAATATAAAATTTAAGGTAAGTAGTCAATAAGTTAAGTTTCAACCTAGAAGGTTTCTATCCAACACATTTTACCTTTTGAAGATATGGGCTCAATAAATATAAACCCATGGTAAATAATTTGATGATTTTTGCATCTAAAATATGTCAACATAAATTATTTTGCGATTTGATGTATCTTCTTACATGTTTTTTGGAAAATAAGAATGAACATCTCTTCAAGGAACATATAATCATTTTAGGTCAATCAGGATTTTGTGAGATATTTTCTACAAGAATTTTCAGACTTTGTGACCATGTCACTAATGATTTTGGGCAACATCAGGGGCTGACTCAACATCTAGATGAACATTATAAATTTGCCCTGAGTCGATGGATTTCCAAGTTTTATGAAGGCTTAAGTGGGTGGAATGGTTCCCTATTGGTTGTCATGACCCTTTTTAGTCTTATCCTCTGCTTTAGAAAAGAATGAAATTCTTTATGCATAGATTTTGTAACAAGCGACATTGTATGGTTGGTTTTTCTTTGTTCATTGTGTAGAAAATTTAGAAGGGGATTTTGTTGTCCATAAAGGATTTGAGGGTTGAGAGATTAGGAAAGGTCCAAGGCTCTAAAAGTGAACCCACACAAGGGACTTTATTTGTACATATTTTTATTTTTGTAGGCCATTTTTGTTTTTGTCCAAAAACAAAAATAATATAATGTACAACATTTATGATGAAAATAGTTAGAATTCATTATTTCTATAAAAAATTGTTACTTGTATCTTTGGAACGCAATGCTCAACAACTTCTCTCTTCTTTTAGATGAGTTGTACGATCCTCAAGCCTAACACTTGCTCCAAATTCTCTATGTCCAATTCATTTTTTGATGTATCATCTTTAATATAAAAAATTAAAATTAAAATTTCTACATTAGAACATTTTTTACTATATAATATGTTTGATGAGTAATCTTTCAAACACCACCCATACCCAAGTTTCCTATGATTTGAACATTATAATTCCCTTGGCCTTTGATTATTTGATCCTTGTGCTACTTCTGCAAATTTCTCCATAGCTTTTTCAAGACCCAAACATGTAAACCCCTTGTAAAATTCAGAATATTTTGTAATGTTGCAAATAGTGATGATTATACCAAATTTAAATTTATAGAAAATATAAGTATTACCTAAAAAAGTCAAGGTATGGTAAATGATGTGTAGGAGATATTAGGTGCTATTTACTTATTGCTATTGATGAGATGTTGTGAAGTGCCATCTTCCACTCCTTGAGATTTTTGGCACTATATCTATCTATTTCTTAATGCTTAGAAAACACATCGACATACATTACATTCTCCATCCAACGATGATCGTTAGGATGAATACCATAGATAATAAGAATAATAGGTGTGCTAGTTTTGAACATAAAGGATACATCCACAAGACAATAGGGAAATTGTGAATATTTGGTAGAGAAAGTTACTACATGAAGAGAAGCATTTCATTAATTTTTGAAGTGCTTTAGGCAAGAAGTCTCCCAACTCTATCACATCCAATCTATGATGATTAATAAATACAAAGTTAGGTTATCCTTTTTGATGTTGTAGATGTAAAAACAAATGACGGTTCAATTTCATCAAAAACATCCATAGTCTAATTGTTGATGAAGGGTGGGTTAAAAGGAAAATCGAGAGATACAGCCACATGGGCATAAGTTCATCTGATGTCCTACTGATACAAACACCTATCATAATTCACAATTCACCACCTTATACAAGGATAGTCATGATAACTCATACATTATACTTTCCTCACATTTATGTTTTTCCATAATTTCTTTGGGAGAGAGTTAAACCATAATGATGTTGATTATGCTTGATGTTGATAGCCACTTGGCTAGCATTATTAATGTTGATACACCAAATAATGAGCCAAAAAGATGATATTGTGGATATGGTTATCTCACAGACTAACACCCTTTCTAATTGGTTGATCTATGATTACTTTAATTTTGTGTATTCAATAGAGAAAAAAGAAGGGGATTTGTTTGAAGAAGTGGTTAATTAATGAGTAAGATGATTGGATTTCTTTTAATAATAATTGAATTTTTTCAAACCTATTTCTTTGGTGGTGGTAGGTTGAGGTGGATCCTTTGTTTGTGTGGAATAACCTTCATTCTTGCCTTGATAGGGTCCTTATGTGGCGAGATCACATCATGACTCATGGGAAGTACATGTTTAATTATTTTTGTATGATATAAATTTGTTTCTTCATACAAGGGGAGAACTTTGGTTACATTGCTACTACCAATTTTATCCTAGCTGAGAAGATAATTTCACCATGGAAATTAGTGAGTACCTTTTGTAATATCCTAGAATGGGATATTTTAATCTTTCCGTAATTTAATTAAATTCAACTTATTGAATTACACCAATTAATTTCACAAACCATAAATGAAGTTAGTTTCAGATTTGACTACAATTGTTATATTGATGACAATTCGTACAATCATGCAAATGAAAGCTAATTAATCCTTATGCATAAATTTTTTGAAATCTATCACTAATGAAACATAACTATTGTAATGATATAAGAAACTTTTATAATTATAAACAACATCAATACACAACAACCCACACCAACAGTAAATTCTTAGTTTAATGAATTTTTTCATCGGCCAACTTATGTGATGATATAACACTACAAGTCACAATATCAGATTTGTAGAGGATCCACCCTAGGTGGAGTAATGATTATCTCACAAACCTCATTGCTTACAAAATGTAAATATATACAAAATGATTATTACCACCAATTTTAAGCAATATCAACTCTTGAAGAGCAACTGATGAGAGTCCAAATCATTTCTATGTGAACAATCGAAACATCAACAATAGTAAGAATAGACCTTGAAATGATTCCAAGTTAAATATTAATGGCATTGAGTAAGCTGCCTCAAATGGGTTGGAATTTAAACATAATTTAAAGGGAGTTTTTAACAAAATCTTCAAAAAATAAAATATTATTAACAAAAACATAGTTTAAAGGGAGTTATTGTTATAATTTTTGTAGCAAAATAAAATTATTTTAATACTTTATACTTAACACTATTAATTTATGCCTAGTTTCATATGCATTGCACATGGGCTAATTATTGTTAGAAAATTAATTTGGACTAAATTTGATAATTCTACCTAGAACATATGCTTTTATATCTAAGATAAAAATCAT
Organism: Sequoiadendron giganteum; assembly: GCA_007115665.2. Classification (NCBI taxonomy): domain Eukaryota; kingdom Viridiplantae; phylum Streptophyta; class Pinopsida; order Cupressales; family Cupressaceae; genus Sequoiadendron; species Sequoiadendron giganteum. The sequence continues at coordinate 310,303,698 of CM021100.1, forward strand.
TTGCAATAAAATGAATTTTAGGTTAAATTGTCCAACCTATATCTTACACTAGAATTTTATTGTAATGGGGCAAAGGATATCTTAGTGACACTACAAACGTTAGTTAACTAATTTCAACTAATTATTTTTTTGGTGAATAAGCATCTATATCTATATTAATAAAAGATAGAAATACATAAGTTCACTAAAAAAGGTCAATGGTGTAGAGTCTAAACTAGTGTCTTGTAATCTTGGTAAAAACTGCACAATTCAGAGATATGAATAGTTGAACAATCCACTCAACATTGTAAAGACTACATTAAATTATCAACCAAGGTTCATAAACTTGTGATGGTGTTGCACTATATGTGCCTTCAAAGAATTAAGGCTACCTATTTTATCCTATTCAAGGTGTTTACTTGTTGGAAATTTACAAAATTGCAAAACAGTGAAAGAAGTAAACTATCACTAATGGCTATAGGTGCCTACAACTTAATATTGAACTGAATTGCTACTAATAAAGAATTATTGAACTAACTCAAACTACTCAAACTGACAATTAAAATTATTATAACCTATAGAGTACTATAGATTAACCAAATGCATGCGTGCTCATTAACATTCATTGCTAACAATAAAAGTAAGAGAATCTATTATGATTTACATGCAATTTATGAAACAATGATAAACAAAATTAACTACTGACCTAAAATAAAACAACTATAAATTGAGTGAAGAATAGTTACCTTAAGTGACTTGCTCAAGTGGTTGTCTTCACTCAACTAGAACCAAATCTAAATATCAAATTCTATGCATCCATGTGGAATTGAACTTCATTCATTACACATCACAAAATATTACACAAAATCTTCTTCACAGATTGTATTCAATAAAATCATTCTAAATAATCAACATGTCTATAGATGACAACTAAAACTAAAAAAAAACTAACAAAAAATTACTAAAAGTCAACTAACTAATCTAAGAACTCAACTACCGACTATATACAAGTACTAGGGAGATTATTCTAAGAAATAAATAACCTCAATCATTAATTACCACTCTTGGATATCATAGTATATAGTTAAGATCGAATTGTTCAAACTATAACTGAAAAGAAAGAAGAGTTCTAATAGAATTGAAACTCTGTAAGATAGAATTGCATGTAAAACACACAAATAGTTATTTAGAATCGTATCAAAAAAATAATTCTTCTTCTCCAACTCTTTATTAACTATCACAATGATGCATGACCAACTCCATCAAGTGTCTTCATATAGTAGTTATTGCATTCAACTTGATCTGATACTTACCATGTTTTGTTGTCCTAGTCTTCCTTTTTCTATGGGATAGAACTTCCAATTGCTACGGGCTACAGTCTTTTTGAACTACAAGAGATTAATCCACACAACACATACACAAAGCTAACTACCACAATTAAAGACATAATTCCTTCCACATTGCATACATACATATAAATTGTGCAATGCTACCATATTATAACCATATTTCCACTACTAGAATTTAGGTCCAAGTTTGTATAATAAACATAAAAAGATAGCATACCATATGAGTATTTGTTTGAAAATTTTATCTAATAGTGTTTGAAAGTATGCATAAAAGCAATAGAAAATAGGTTAATAATTGAACCCATCATTACTCCCAATTATATTTTTGCTTGTCCTCAAGAAAAATACTAGGGGTATAGATTATATCGTAGGGTAATCTCCTTGAGGTCCATGACAACATTAACTCCCTTGATTTTCTTTAAGTAAAAACCGTTGTAAGTTGCAAGTTGTCTCATTATTATGATCCCAACTTTCTCACACTCTTCACATTTTCCCCTGGTCCAATGTGGAACTGGAAAGAGTAGAATAGGTGTGTGAAATGTGAGTGATACCTAGTGAATTCCTATGTTAGTACCAATTTTCATATATCTGTGTACCCTATCAAGCATGGTGGTGAAATTGTACATGGAATGATGTTCCTTTCTCGGCAACTCTAGGGTCAAGTTGTTGCATTTTCTCTACATATAACTATAACATTACTGATCCAAGCCTACAACTAATGTTTGCATTCTTTTGTAATCCATTATCCTAATTAGTTTCATAATTTTTATTCTTACACCTTTACGATCTAGGAGTTTCAACCATTCATCTATAACTGCATCAGGGTCTTTAGATTCTTTCCTTATTGGGAGAGAAACTAATTTTTCCCTCTCCTTATATTCTTCCATTATTTCTCCCCTGAATTGTTCATTCTTAAAATAAGATGTCAGTGCCTTTACCTATAGATCCCCTATAAATATCAAAGAATTCCATTATGTTTCTTCTGGCACCACATAGTTGTGTAAATAGTATTCACACAATTGATCATTCTCCTCTAGTGTATAATTGAAACACAACATTAAGAAACTCAAATTTCCTACTCATCCCAACTAACTAGTTACTAATTACCTTATTAAATTGAAATCTCAAAAAAAATTCTTACAAAAAAGCGCATATGTCCTTATTGGAGGTCTGCATCTCATGATTTGAGAAGATTTATCTACTACTTCCCAGCTGACTGTTGATTTTCTTAGTTCAATATCTTTTCTTTCCAGCAGCTTAGTATGTTCTTCAAATAATTTTTTTTTCTTTCTTCCACCTTTCCTTTTCTTGTGCAAACTCATCAGTCATCCTCCATAGCTGATAAACAAGTGGCAAGGTTGTATGGTGAATTGGAGTTCTTATGGGAGGAGGTATCTGATTTGGCATTGTAAGTTCTACCTCGCCTATCTTATTAATGGCCAATTATGTCAATAAATGAAGTTTAGTACCATGGACATATGTTTACAATTTTTCTTCCAATGCTTGTATTTTTGTTTCCCTTTCCTTGTCTTTTTCTTTTCATAGCTCTGCACTAACTCTTCCAAATGTTTAATTCTATCCAAGGCTTCTTGGAGATCTTTCCTAACATTTCTATCTTCTATATACATTTCCTCTATTTTCATAAACTTCTCATTACCTCCCCTTTCATAGTCTTCATAGGTAGGACTACCTAGCGTTTTATTTTGTGTTTTATTGGAAATAAACACATCTTATTTTGAATCAGAAGTGGTAGACACATATCTCTTTCTCTTCACAGGTGTATGTACATCTCCAAGGATATTTACTTTCCCTTCGGAGTCTCTCTATTATAATTACATCTTCTTGTTGTTGTTCTTTGCTTGTTTCCTCATTTTCTTGCTAATTTTTTTCCCCCTTTTCCTCTTTTTTCAGGTTTCTCCACACTCCCCTCATGACACCTTGTTTCTTTAATCTTCCTGAATGCCTAGGTGTAGGCGTCTCCTTCTCAACACCCTTCTTTGTATTTTGAGCATCCTTCCTTTTCTTTTTTGTTTTAGAAGGGTTAGATTTTGTGGATGTATTACCTCTTCTACTCTTGGGTTTTGGTGGTTTTGAAAAAGATGGATTTACTTCCAATGTTGGTGGTCTAGACTCTAGCAATTTTTTCTCCTCATGCTCACCTTGGTTATGGGTAGGTGAAGTTTTAGGTGAGACATGAGGAGTTTCTCTTACAGGTTCAACTTGTGGCTCTAAATTTTTAGGGACCGTAGGTGCCTCAAGTAAACTATTAATATCTTCACATTCCTTAAAATCCTCCCAATCTACCTGTGGGTATTGAATTCTCGAGCTTAGTTTTACTAATAGGGAAATCAAACCATGGTGTGATAATGCCATTCAACTTTGTTTCCTCTGATACTCTAATTCCATTCTTTTCAACATATTATAAAGAAAATTTGGCACATTTACCAACCTATTGTGGCAAAGGTGACTAAGAAATTTAAAATGTACAGTATATAAAAGATTTTCCTTACCATCATAGGTAATATATCTAACGACATGAAGCACAATTAGGCCAAAACCATGGAAGAGAGAGCCTCTTTGTACTTTGCGATGGCGAGTGGAAAAATTCTCTCCTCATTGATAGAATTCCTCTCTTGCAGCCAGTGCATTCACACACATTGGAAACTCTGCTCTAGTTCTAGGTAAGCCAAAAACTTGAGCTATGGTGACTTCAAATGTATCCATTAAGAAATCACTGTCATATTTATCTTTATCTTTATCTTTATCTTCATGAAAAGGATAAATCACTAGATCCAAACACGAGAGAATTTTAGAGGTATCTGTAGGCCAACCAGAATAAATTATGAGGGTGAGATCCACGATAAGGAGCCTGAGAATGGGGAAATAAATCCTCGGTAGAGCTACTTTTTCATCGGCCCCAAGAGGAAGTGGGAGAGGGAAACACACATACCACACATACCACACTGTAAGGGGTATTACCCCGGTGGTCTAGAATCTCTTGAAGGTGAGCAACTTCAACCACAATTTTTTTTTTTTGCACTTGAAACTACAAAAGAACATTAGAGAAAATAATGGCTTTAGAATATAAAGAAACAAATTTATCAATTTTATTGTGAGAAAAAATGCAGGCATTTCTATGAAATTCTAAATATTGAAGAGGATTTCTACCTTGAAAGTGTGCCAAATCTAGGTATACTTAGCAAAGAGACTGGGAGAGTACCCCAACAAAACCATATGCCAATAGAAAGGCTCCAGTAGAAATGACCAAAAGAAATCATGAATCCAATTCCATATCTATTGAGATCTAGTGCTAAACCAAAAGATATGCTTAAACAAATTGACTTACCTACAAAAAGGGCAATGAGGGTCCTGGATGACCAAGTGAGAAAGCCAGGACCCCACTAGTAAGTCTTAAAAAAATATACACCAACAAAGTGGGTGAGATTGAGCTCAATAATGGAAGGCCACATAGCAAAAAATATTGTGTGCCAAAAAGACACTGAGGACTAGAGGTGCCACCTTTGGTTCAAGTTGTCAATCATTGGAAAGTGAGGTGAGAGCAACTGATAGCCAAGTCGAGGCTTGTAATTTTTGAACGGGGTGTCTAAAAACCATTTCAAGTCTTTCCACCAAGGCTTAGTGGAGAAAATGCCCACTTTATGAGGCATATAAACCGAAATGGCATTCACTAGACCATCAAAGGATTCACAGTCATGGTTCTTTAAGCCAATGTGGGCACATAAAGATTCCCAAGACAAAATACTCATGGTGGGTCTATGGAACAAATATTGAAGGGTTTGAATACCATTCTTGTGGAATTTGAGGGGCTTAAGCCAAGGAAGCTTGGCCAATGTTCGACCTACATTAGCAAAAAGAGGAGACCACCAAATATTCTATTGATCAAACAAGAGCCTATCACAAAATGTAGTCCCAGTCAAATGGAGCCAGAGCCTGATAGCCTCCTAGGCTTGCCAAATACTTTTGGAAACAAATATACTCGTAATTTGAATGGGCTCCCTCATAATAAGAAGGGTCTAAAAGCCAATTCCCTTGTTTTAGACAATATTTTCTTTCCAATCCTCTCAACTCATTATTCATATCCATTGTTTAATGTTTTTTTATGTTAGGTTCATTATCACAAATGGTTGTATTAATTTCATCCCAAAATTTACTAGATAATACTTATCTCTAACAGCTTTCCCTAGTTAGATAAAGAAACTACTATTTAAAAGGAGATTATTTTTAAATATTATTTTAATTAGGGAAATTCCTTTTGTATTCCATCTCAGTTCTAGATATGGAATATACTCATATTTATAAGTAGTGTTAATAGAAATTAGTTAGTGTAGTAGCAAATTTTTACTGATCAATTAATTAAATTAAACATGATGAAAATAAAAAATAAAGAAGTATAAAGAAACTCAAAAGCATAAAGTAAATGAAATCAAACTCAAAGATCCTAATCTATGAAATCCATTGCATACATCAATAAATGAATTCATATGTTTTTTTTCTCTAGGAATTTGGATGAAATCTCAACATAATGTTAATAAAAGAATGAGTGATGGATTTGATAGAATGAGTGTACTTGATTGATGATTGATTATGGAGTGATTTTGACAGAATGTGATTACTTAAACATGATTTGATGATCCAAATGATGAAGAAAGGGCTTTATTTATAGACTTTTGGAAATAAGATAACGACAATCACTTGAGTTAGTAGGAGAATCAATGGATTTAACTCAACTATAAAGGGATAATATGAAATTTTCTAATTAAAATTATGAATAAATGTGCACAAACCTTCATTTTATAGACCAAGTTGACTAAGTGAAGAATACATTTATAAATGGAAGCATAGTTAACTTAAAGAAATGGATACAAAATTTTAAGATTCCTAATCAGATACTAAGCTAACTGATGATGGAAGAAAGAAATGGAAATACTAAGTGAATAGTTAGCTCATATTTAATTAAATGGATACAGGATAATTAGAAAATACAAATTATTATCAATTAATAAATGATAATTACATTGAGCCAATAGTGGCATGGTGCAATGGTTAAGTTATTGTGTTGTTATTCTTTCCATCAAGGTTCAAACCCCATTGGGGTGTAATTGTTGAGAGTTTATATTGGGAATGAGGTCCCCCATTTCTAACCTAATTAGTAATATATGATTTTGGGATATGTTAATATATAGATTACTAGGATTATTATAGATAACAAAACACAATCGAGTTCCTCATCAACCAGGGAAGAGAAACTATTCTTCAAAAAATATTGTTATCTATAATAATGATAATAATTTTTTGTAAGGGATGGAAATAATTGATTCATTGGTTGGCCCTTTATAATGTAAGGTTGAATTTTCTTATAATAAATGTCTTTGACTAAATATTGAGATAAATATGGTTTGCATTTTATATGGTGAATCAATGAATTAATAAAATTGTTAAACGTTGAGATAAGTAAAGGTTGTAAGTTTTTCAATGCTATTTTATCATTGAGTTGCATGATGAATGCATATTTTGAATTGTGATGGTTTATTTTTTATGATGTTCTTGGATTTTATTTCTTCTACTATAAAGCTATTATTTGATCTAATAAACAAAGCTATTTTTGTGCAATAAATAAGCACAACTATAATATAATAATTTTAGAAGGAAAATAATATTAGAATAAATGCATTACAAATAGAATAAAGAAAACAAAAAAATAAGCATGTGATAGTGTTCATCATTGAATCATCATAAGAGCTATCTAGTATTAATTTTGTGTTAATTGATTACAATTACAACTATAGTGTTGAGTGCATATTCTTCTGTGTTTGAGAAAGAATTGATTATTGTATTTAGTATGAAATTATATTTTGAGCATATTATATGTATCTTCTTTTTATAGTGGTTGAGTTATTGATCTATAAAGTACAATCAACGTTTTCTTTGTCATATCTAGTTTTTTTTTCAGAAATTTAAAAGTTTTTAATGCATATTAGATTTATATGCATTTTATAGGTTGAATATTTGGTCTATGAATTTTAACAAACACAAATGGAATGGTAAGTGTAATTGTCAATTATTATTTATCATTAATTAAACATACATATAATATCTATTCACTAGTTTTTTTACTTTCTCAGTGATGTTTCAAAAATAAGAACAATATCTCCATGAAATGCACTTCTTTTATGGTTGATAAGGTACTCAATTGACATGTATTTATTTATTATTATTTTTATTAGAAAAATTTACATGTAGTCATTTTTACTTTATAATTATATAATATGTATGTAAAAAGGTTATTTTATACATGCTTTATGATTTCATATTCTAATTCTTTTGTCAAAAGGAATACATATGATCATTTTTACAATGGATCAAGTTATATTAAGGTTTTTTAAAGGTATTAAATTACTTGATTTTATTCCTAAAAATGTAGGAAATTAAATATAAAAATTAATGTTGCATTGTAGCTTTTCATGTGTAATCTGAGTCATAGTACACTAGTATTTTTATTAGTGAATATAAATTAATTGCATCATGACCATTCCAATAATGATTAACATTGGATATTTAATATTAAGCATGCTTTATGTTTGATCACAAATGGACAATGTCTTTTCATAGGTCTTCATGTACTTATTAAGAAGTGTTTGCTGCAACTATTCATATAGCTTTCAACTATGTTATATTTTAATTTAGCTTTTTATGTGTTTAGATTAAAATCTCATATGAAAATGTAGATTCATAAATTATCACCCTTAATAAATTTACACTACCTTGACATGCTATTTTTCTTAAAATACTAATTAAAATAATAATTTATTCATTTTGGGGCGAGATCATAAAAGTACATTAAATTCTCTGTCATTCCAATAAATTTAACGAAAAATTATATGGTCAGGGGTGGGAGCACCCCTATTCTTAAGGACATATTAATTCAAATTCAAAATTTGGTTTTAGTCTCAGGTGGTTTAAAAAGACCCTAGGCGGTGCCATATTCAAAAATATCAAATGAAATGGATATATAAACAAGTTTTATTTTTATTTGAATATTAGAAAGAAATAAGGCAATCGTGAAGAATGAGCTATTGTGATCAAATTATGGAGATGTATTTATTTATCCTCTACGTGTTATCTATAATAATGTATTGTGTTTTGTGAACTAGCCTTTTACAGGTCTATCAAGCAATCAAGGCATCCATAAATCAACATTTTTGGAAATGTATGGTGTGGCATCTCTTCAAAAAGGCTTTGTTGAATGAACAAGAAAATTGAGAGGGGGGGGGGTGTATCATTTGTATCTTATCATGACATCAAAACCCTCAACACTAATCAAATCCACATGCATTCATTAAACCCTTACTTTGTTATGATGAATTAGCATGAACAAAAATAACATAAACTAAAGCATAGCAACACCATACACAAGAGAAAACCCAATTTATGTGAAAAAACCAAGAAGGGAAAACCCATGATGAGGATTAGCTCATTTAAGTAACTGAAAAACCAATTAAAAAGGCTCACTGCCAGAATATTACATAATGTCCAGAAATGCTCACAACCAAGGCTCATTGTTGGAACAAAGAAAGAAGATAGAACACCAATCAAAAAAGAGTCCACCACAATAGCTCGAACACCTTCGCATCCTTTTTTGAAAGTGCAGACACTTGCTCACTACTTCTAGTAGCCCGACACTTTGCAGCTCACACTGCTTTGTTCAATATCACACTTTATAACTTTGCTATTCAAATCATTCACATCACACTCTAAGCACACCTAATCCTCAACAACTCAACTCATACCTATACCATATTCAACCTTGAAACCCTTCTCCAAGGTTGGCTATGCACCTCAATCATGCAAAATCAAATTAAATCAACACCCAAACATTACTGTAGTGGAAAAGAAAGAAGGCAGACCACACAAATCCTTAGCTAGGACCCAATTTTTTCCTAACATGCCTCAACATGCTTCCACAATCCTTGAAGACACTTCACATGTAGCCTAAACACTAGGTTGGTAGTTACCCATGCAAACACCATTAATCTTTTAAGTAAATGCTTCCTTTGATTCATCCATAACTTGCATACAACAAATTTCACCTAAACACGGTTTGGAATATTCCACAAATACTCTAAAATCCAACAAAATCCTTCGCAACAACTTTCACCTACAAAATGTACAAACCTAGTACATCTAGACAACTTTACCACACACCGTAACTCAAAAGACCATCTTTTGGAACACCAAACCACAAATTGTCTTGAAAAAAGAAAGATACCAACACCATCAACTCTCCTTCAGATCTACAATACCTAAAACACAACTGTAAAGAAGCACAAAGCAAAGAGATTTCTCCTAGACACTTCTTCAATGCACAATTCACACATTGGTGAACACAACTTCTTTTGCACAACTATCTAGCACACCAAATTTTGAATATAACATCTTTCAACACCATTCATCAACATATCTAAACCACACAAGAAAATATTCAACCTAGAAGAAATGCGGAGGAAAACCAAAACACACCTCTACAACACTAAACATCACTACGACACATTGTATCCTCTTTTTATCAAATTTTCTCAAAAATACTTGGAAACCAAGCACCAAAAACACATACTCATCATGTTCAACACTACCATATTCATATACAAAAGCTTATCAATGAAACACCAGAGGTTGACACTAGTATCTTTACTAATGACAACATAATGCAACTAATCAAAGCATAGACGACATTATTTGCAACAAAAAATCTCCCCATTACATACAACCAATTTATCATACAAAATCTTATAAAAAAATCCTTGTAGATACTCAACACAATCTCCCTCAATGCATATGGTTGACACCAATGACAACACAACTACTCATACTTGCAACAATATCCCCCTTTGTCATTGATGACAACACATGATGTTAAAAACCATCAAAGACACAACAACTCTAAAAAACATACACACTCTCTCCTTGAATAAATTATCTTCTTCACATGCTTCTTTTCTCACTTCCCCCCTTATAACTTTTACTTTTTTCACATGTTTGTCTCCCACTTTTTCACATGCTTCGTTCTAACCCTTTGACATCAATGGAAAAAGATAATTTTTTGTATTTTTCTCCCCCTTTGAACCAATTTACTTGCTACTACTCCCCCTTTATCATCAAACAAGCTACTTACCAGTGTTCTACAACTTTATTTCTTTTACTACTTTGAATACTCCCACTTAGGATTACACACCAACCTATACCAAAGCAACAACCTCTACACAATGACAACACACATTTTCCATATTGAAACAATGCCAATACCTACTCCCCTTGAGGGGTAGTCTCCAACATCAATCCAAACAAAGGAATGAATCTTGAGATCCATTGGACTGATGCATCTACATATACATCTAGTTTAAAGGAGGGGCAATAGCCCCCAAATTCTGTAGAAGATACTCAAAAGTATCCTTAGGAAGAGCCTTAGTGAATATATAAACATTCTTATGCTTTGTAGACACATACTCAAGCTTCACTTCATCCTCCAAAATCTTCTCTCTAAGAAAGTGATATCTAATTGAAATATGTTTTGTTCTTGAATGCATCACTAAATTCTTTGAAATATTGATTGCACTTGTATTATCATAAAAGATAGATATAGGCTCATCATACACCACTCTGATATCCTTCAATGTTTGTCTCATCCAAAAAACTTGTGTGCAACAAGATGTTGTTGCAATGTACTCAACCTCTATAGTAGATAGAGAAATTGAATCTTATTTCTTGCTCATCCATGATACTAATTTGCATCCAATAAAAAAGGCACTGGCACTTGAAATTTTCCTATCATCAACACATTGATCCTAATTTGCGTATGTGTAAACACTCAAGGTAAAATCAGTATTTGTTGGATATCACAAGCCATGATTTGAAGTTCCCTTCAAATATCTGAATATCCTCTTTGTTGCTGCAATATGTGACTCTCTAGGATTTTCTTGAAGTCTAGCAACAAGACAAACTGCATGCATGATATCTGACCTAGTAGTATTTAGGTATAGCAATCCACCAATCATAGATCTTTACTTGCTTTGATCAGTCTTAGGAGATTCATCATTCTTGCTTATCTTGTAACTAGTATCCATAGGTGTACATATCATTTTAGAGTTTTCCATTCCAAATTTCTTAACCATATCTTTGACATACTTTGATTGTGAAATAAAAATGCCTTTATTTTTTTCATTTATTTGTAATATAAGGAAGAAATTCATCTCCTCAAACATAGACATCTCAAACTCTTTATGCATCTCTTCTGCAAATTTATTACACATAGCTTCATTTCCTCTAAAGATAATGTCATCAACATACACAACCACTATCAAGATTTTATCTTTTTCAACTTTGAAGTAAAAATTATTATTTGTGGTACCCTTATTGAATCCTTGGTGTATCTATTATCTATCCAACCATGCATACCAAGCATTGGGGGCTTGCTTCAATCCATACAATGCATTCTTCAATCTATAAACCATATTCGGTTTATCTGATAATTGAAATCCTTTTGATTGTTCCATGTAGACCTCTTCTTCTAACTATCAATTTAGAAAAGTAGACTTCACATCCATCTGATAAACTTTAAAGTGCCTATGTGCTGCAAAAGCCAAAACATCCCGATTGCTTTCATTCTAGCCACCAGAGAAGATGTCTCCTCAAAATCTATTCCTTCTACTTGTGAGTAACCCTTACACACAAGCCTTGTCTTGTTTCTTACCACTCTCCATTCTCATTCAGTTTGTTTCTAAACACCCATTTTGTTCCAATTATGTTTTTGTTTGTGGGTCTTGGGAAAATTTCCCAAGTCTGATTCTTCTCAATCAGTTCTTCTTACATAGCCTTTATCTAATTTTCAACTTTGCACACTTCACTCACTATCTTAGGTTAAACTTTAGAAAGTAGACATAGATTTACCTCTTCTTCAGAAACTCTTCTCCTTGTCAATACACCATTGTTCTTATCTCCAATGATCTGTTATTTAGAGTGATTCTTTTGCACATACTTAGCGTTTCTATAGGTATTTTCCATATATTCTTCCTCTTCAATCTATACCTCATGTTCCTTACCTTTTTTATTTTTCTTCTCTATAAGTAGGGTCATTTGACTCATATCCATTTATCACCATTGAATTTTGCAAAGCTTCAACTTTGACACTTGCATTCTCAACAACATTTCTTAGTCTTTGATTGTAGCATTCATAAGCTTTGCCTTTAGTAGAATATCCAAGGAACATACCTTCATTAGACCTTGGATCAAACTTTCCTAAGTTTTCATCATCTCTTTTGATATAGCATTTGCTTCCAAATACTTTGAAGTATTTGATAGTAGGGATATTTCTATGCCATAACTCATAGGGATTTTGTGCTATTTGCTTTAACTTGAACTCTATTAAGTATGTAAACAATAGTATGTATTGCTTCTCTCTAGTAGATTATATTTTTTCATCATAGTCCTTGTAGCTTCTTGAAAAATCCTATTTTTCTTTCAACCACTTTATTTTGCTGAGGATTCCTAGGGGTAGACAAGTGCCTCTTTATGCTATAATTCTAATAAAAGATGTTAAAATCATTGGAGGTGAACTCTCCACCTCTGTCAGATCTCAATTTTTTTATCTTCAAATCCATTTCATTCTCAACCATAACTTTGAATGCTTTGAATTTGTTTAGGGCTTCAAATTTTTCTCTATGAAAAGTAATCCATGTCATTCTAGAATAATCATCAATTAAAAACATGAAATAATTTTCACCTTGAAGATTTATCATTGTTGTAGGACCACATAAGTTTGTGTGCACCATCTCCAAAAATATTGTTTTTTTCCTTTAAAGCTTCTCTTTGTTTGCTTTCTAAAATAACACTCCTTGCAGACAACATTGATAGGCTCTGTAATCCTTTGAAAATCTCTCACAACTTGAACTGAACTAATTTGACCAAATTATCAAAAAAAAATTGACACATCCTCCAATTCCATAGCCAACTTTCATTGATTTGAGTCATAAAATAGTGACCATCAATACCCTTGAGCTAGTAAACATTTCCATCTGTCATTTTTCCAACAACAATTACAATTTTGTACATATTTCTAATCTCACATCCATTATTCTGAAACATAAGGTTGTATCCTTTGCTACACATTTGTGCAACAATGAAAAGTTTATATCCTAATCCCTTGAAATAGTAAACATCATTAGTATTATTCTTGCCATCAAAATTGATTGAACTTATTCCACAAATCTTAGGATCTAAATCATCTCCAAATCTAACAAGTCCTCCATCATAATTTTCAAGTTTAAAAAACTTACTCTTATCTCTATTCATATAATTTAAGCATCCACTATTAATGATCCAACAGTTCTTATCATGTCTAGCATGAAAATTAGATACCAAAGTACCTTTAGCCTTATCCTTTATCTTTATATTTGGAGTGCTTTCCTTCACACATATTTTAGAGTTAGCGGAATTGGTTTCATCGTTCAAAGCTATGACCAAGCATGCATTAACATCATTATCCTCATAATCAAATTCATCATTAGAAATACTTGCATCTTCTCTAAAATAATATCTTTTCTTGATCATCTTACCTCAATTCTCCTTGTTCTTATTATTCATAGCTCTATTTGGACATATTGAAGCATAGTGACCTATCTTTCCACAACTGAGACATCTGAAAGGTAGTTTACCTTTATACTTATAGGTTCCTTTTTTCATCATCCTTACAAAGTTAGCTTCCATATCATCAAGATCATTTTCATCTAAATCTTCAACCTTTTCTGATTTTCTAGCCTTGAAAGCAATCTCAATTTTTGCACCATTATTTGTACCAAATTATTTCATTTCAAATGTAGTTAGTGTACCATAAAACTAATCTCTACTGTAAGTATTGTAAGCACAAATTTATTCAATAGCAAAAACTTTTTGACTATAATATTTAGTAAGAGTTATGAGAAATTTCTTTACCACTTTTGGTTCTTTGACTTTTCCTACATGTAGCTTGTAATATTTTCATCTTTAAACATTCACAAGTTCTAAAATTGTGTCTTCAAATTCTGCATCTTAGCTTGTTTAACCTTAGAATATTCTTCATAAATAATTTCTAGCTTATGATAAATTTCTTTAGTAGTTTTCAAATCCATAACTTTATCTAATTCAAAATTTACAAGACTAATCAAGAGAATAAATCTTGCTTTACCATTTGTTTAATAGGCCTTGATCTCATCACTTATGCTTGATCCATTTGTATGCATGGTATATTGATTCTTCACTAACTTCTAGACATCATATCCAAGCTAAACCAGGTAGCCTTCCATATTTTCTCTCCGGAATGCATAGTCTATGCCATCAAACATGGCTATCTCCTTCTTGTTCACCATCCTAGATCTACCTTAAGTGATTAATGTTTTCTCCAAGGAACCTTGTTGTGATACCAATTATTGAATGAACAACACAACTGAGGGGGGTGAATAAGTTGTATCTTATAATGACAAAAAAACCCTCAATAGTAATCAAATCCACATGCATTCATTGAAATCTAAATCTATTATGATGAATTAGCATGAAAAAAATAACAAAAACTAAAACACAATGACACCATATACAAGAGAATATTAGATTTACATGGAAAACCCAAGAAGGTAAAAACCACAGTGAGGATTAGTTCACAATTTAAGTAACTACAAAACTGATTGCAAAGGATCACTTCCAGAATAGGACATATTGTTTAGAAAGGCTCACATCCAAGGCTCACTACTAGAACAATAAAAGAAGTTAAAAAATAAGTGTTACACAAATAACATTATCTCAATACAACAAAGATTCAACCACAATAGCTCCAACACCTTCACGTATTTGTTTGGAAGATTGTAGACACCTTCTAATTACTACATGTAATAGTCTAATACTTTGAATCTTGCACTACTCTACTCAATTTCACACTCTATAACTTTTCTATTCATCTCATTCACATCACACTCTAAGAACACCTCATCCCTCAACAAATTAACCCATACTTATACTATATTCAACCTTGAAACCCTTATCCAAGGTTGGCTATCCACCTCAATCATGAAAATTCAAATTAAGTCAACACCCAAACATTATTGCAGTGGAAAGGAATGAAGGAGAACAACACAAATCCTTAGCTAGGGCCCAAATTTGTCCTAACATGCTTCAACATGCTACCAAAATCCTTGATGACACTTCAAAATCCTTGAACACACTTCATATGTAGTGTAAACACCAGGTCAGTCATTACCCATGCAAACACGATTGATTTTTGAAGTACACACTTCCTTTAATTCATCCATATAACTTACAAAAAAATTCACCTGAACACGATTTGGAATATTCCACAAACACCCTGAAATCCAACAAAATCCTTCACAACAACTTTGACTTGAAGAATGTACAAATCCAATACATCTAGACAACTCTAGCACACACTGTAACTCAAAAGACCACCTTCCAAAAGACCAAACCACTAACCATATTGACAGAGGCAAGATACCAAGACCGCCGACTTTCCTTCAGATCTACAAGACCTAAAACACAACTACAAATAAATATGGAGCAAAGAAATTTCTCTTAAACACCTATACAATGCATAATTCACACACTGGTGAACACAACTTCTGCACAAATATCCAACACACCAAATTATGAATATAACATATTTGAACACCACTCATCAAAATATTCAAACCACACAAGAAGATATTCAACTTAAAATAAATGAGGAGAAAAACCAAAACACACCTAGATGCAACACTGGACACCATTGCAACACACTATTTCCTCTTTTTATCAAATTTTATTAGAAACACTTGGAAACCAAGCACCAGAAACACATACTCATCATCTTCAACACTACAATATTCATAGACATAATCTTATCAAAGCAATACCAGAGGTTGACACTAGTAGCTTTACTAATGGAAACATAATGCAACAAATCAAAGCAAAGACAACATCATCTATAACAAACAATATCTCAATTACATACAACCAACTGCTCATACAAACACTTACAAAAAAACTTCCTACACATACTCAACACAATCTCCCTCAATACATACTTTTGACACCAATGACAATAGAGGCTTGTTGACATTGAGTAGAAGTACAAAGCTCTGTCACACTTTTGGCCAACTTATCAACACAACTGAATTTAAGTAATTATAGATAAAAATAAATTTTGGTCAAACATATGATCTAGTAAGATTCATTCTAATTAAGTTAGATACTTACACAACATTTTCAACTAAAATTGCTATCTAAAAATATATGGAGCACCACTTTGAGGCCAATTTACAAAAAATATAAAATTATTTGAAAAATTGTTGTTTCAATAACTCCTACTCATGTAAATAACATTTTTTTTAAAATATAAAACTACCCTTTTGTAGATCCATAAATTTAGTTTTCAAATGTATATTTATTTTAATAGTTTAATTATTATATATATTTTATTTTCTATTTTTACTAAAAGTAGGTTATCAACACAAAATATTAGGTTGATTACCATGTCAAAGAGAAATACTAAAAATTATTAAAAAAATTGAAAAAAATATGATGCATTAAATACAATAATCTATACCAAGGTGGTATATTTTTTATTTATTTTAGATTAACATTTAATATGAAATTTGATGTCGAATGGAAACAATTATTTTTTAATTCACGCACATTTGAATATTTATTTAAAAATATATTTGTCAAAATTGCAAAAAATATATCCATGCACTAAAGTTTCAAGTTATAAATACATACAAAAAAATTTAAAGGAAAAAAAATTACTATAAAAAGTTTAAGATCTCATGTAACTTAATTTTTAGGCATTTTATCAACAACCAAATCATAGTGTTAATTTATTAAAAACTAGTTTAAAATATTTTAAAAAATAAAACAAAAAATATAACCATAAAATATACTAAAAAAAGACATTTTACTAGTTTGCATCATCGCAAAATTCAAAACATATATTCCACTTTTTAGTGATTCAAATCTAAAATTTGGATCAGTGTTGGTCATTTCCTTTATAAAGTGTGACACAACTTTCTGCTTTTACCCATCAATGACAACACAATTGCTCATACTTGCAATAAGATTTCACCCCAAAAGTAATCTTGTCAATTAACATTTATTATTTCAGTCATTTATTATCCATTTGGTCTTTGACCAACCTAGGGTATGCACTCTTGATCATCATCGTTTCCTATACATGAAGGTAGAAATACTAAAATGAGGATTGACTAAGGCAAGCCTTTATACACAATAAACCTTCCCAATCTTTTATGTGTGCAAGATAGATCTAGAAGTTTTATCAACAAACAACCATAGGAAACACATAGCATATGTTAACTTACCTTTTAGAGGTTTCAAATCTCGAAAATAAAGCATCATAGGTCTAGGGTGCCCACACCCTTGTCCACCCAGTTCAAGCTCAAATTTTAGTCATAGGATTATCTTTGTATCTCCATCTTAGATCTACAATTATTTCAATAGTTTCGATTTTTTTTTATGTCATAAATTATATTTTTAAATTTAGGGTTTATGTCAAATAGGCTTGCTAAAACACACATTAAATTTATCATCTTTCCAACACAAAAAAACCAAAACCCTAGGGTATTGGCTCTCCATGGTGGTAGCAAAGCCAACCATCAACCCTAGTTAGTTTCTTGTTCAAATGTGGGGACAAGTTAAAAAAAACTAATCCTAGTTGTATCTAGGATAACTTTTCCTACTCTACATTATTGCTAACTTGACATATCCTACACTTGCAATTTTTTGTTTTTTGTAGCATAAATTCTAAAAATTGATTCAAAACCTAGGTTATTTGAAGATCTTGTGGTTGATTTGAACTTTTTACATATTCAAAATAATGCATTTGCATTATTTGTCCATCATCCATCAAAATAAAATAAAAATAAAAATTATGAATCTGATTGCATAATTTCAAAATTGAATAAGGCTTAGATCTGATTTATTTCATTAAGAAATTTAATTGCAATAGTAGGTTTCTTTCATTTATCAAAAGTGCATGCATATTTTAGTGAAAAGTATTGAGAAAATTGAATAATTGCATAGTGTTTTCGTATCAAAAGATCAAAAGGTATCGCTTTTCTACATTTTTTGAGAAATATTTAGTCAATTAAAATATTTTAAATTCTAGAAAACATCATTTGAACATATTGCATTACTTCAAAATCAATAAATTTTATGCATGATTGTGCTTTGCATAGACAAATTAGGTTTTCATGCATTTTCAATTTTTTTTGGCTTTAGATAGGTGAACTTGTGCAGCATAAAACACTTAGACATCATAAGTCATTTCTAAATTAGGACATTGTGAACAATTTTCTTCTTTGGACCAGGGTTCTAGCGCCTTGATGCAAGAGCATCTTGGGTGAATGCACAATCCTGCATCAACCAAAAACACGATTAATTCAATTTTGTTTTCTTTTATTTAGTTTGTGGTTTTATTGCAATTTTTTAGTGTGGAGAGTAAATATTTATTAGGGAGGCAGGTTGAAGTTACATTTTGTCATGTCCCATTGACAAAATGTCTTACTCCAATTTTTAGTTTTCAATTTGATTATTCTTGCAATCAAAATATTTTATTTAATTTTGATGAGAGTGCTAACCCGAGACACTGAAAAATAACACACACAACTAGAGAATATTATTATTATTCTGAATATAAAAATCTTACATGTAGAGGATCTCAAATCCTCGAGTTCTGCAATCCATGCAAATTACAGAAACTACAAAAATTCCCCTTTTTCTCACTATGCGCTCTTTTCCCAAAAGCTACCCAAAAATCAGAAACTAGCCCATAAATAGCCCCCCTCTATATTGGAGCCAAAAACAACATTCAAATTATGAGTCTTGGGAGTTTGGTGCCGAAAATTACAATTTGAAATTCAAAAATTGAGTCCTAATTCAAAAATTGGCAATTTTCCAAAAATTGACCAACTTTCAGAATCCATAACTTTTGATCTGGGACTCTGTTTTTCGAACCATTTGAACTATTGGAAAGGTTCGAGAATGAAGAATGTGTTAAGAACCAAATTCACCAATTTTGATAATTTTTGGGCCCGTACAAGACTATTTAGTGCCTCAAACAGGGCTCAAAAGACTTTTCAAGGCAAAGAGCATAAACTGAAACTTGGATAAATTTAAAACCATGAATGATATTGACCTAATTATTTTTCCAAAGTGCTTATTTTTCTTTCCTGAAGCTTCCCTAAAATTTTTCCCTCCTCACGCCTTCAAATTCACTGATGCTAAAAATAACAGTTGAGCAAAAAAAGCAAAAAAACAGTTTTAAAAGTTGGGAATTCTTATTCGACGAAAAGGGTATCCAAAAATGAAAAAACATCTACAAAAATATAAATGAAATTAAAGATATTTTTGGGTGATGTAGGATTTCCCTTACACCACTGGATGCTCTTGCATCAAATTTGCACAAAAAATGATTTGATATTAAAAGGGGAGAAGAGAGTTCTATTGAAATTGAAAAGACATAAAAAGGATGGACATGAGGCAAATGTGGAGGCAACGAAAAATCAATGAAGAGACACCAAAAAATATGCAAAGTAAAAAAAGTGAAAAAGAAATCCAATTGGAAGAAAGCTAAAAAGATAAAATCAGTGTTGGTGGAAGATGAGGAGGCACACATAGCCATAAATTGAAGAGGTAGTATAATAAATTGAAGGGGTTGCATTAAGCTCTTAGCTTAAATTATATAAAAGAAGGGCACATATAAAAGACAACAACTGTGTATAAGGAAAATAGAGGGGTTGTGCCATGTTTTTGAACTATAATATTTTAAATTTGCAAATAAGAATAAAAAGTAAGTAGGGGAAGTGCAACATATAGTAAATAGAGGTTGCGTATGAAATTATCTTTGATTTTAAATTAAATAATATGCTTAGAGAAGGAGATGACAAAGGGTTGTACCATTTAAAAAGAATGGATTCTTAAAAATTAAAAAATGCAGAGATCAATGTGTTGTGAGGGCTATGAAGTAGAGATGGAAATTGCATATTAGAGGAGGTGCATAGTAGAAAGGGAGGCTACATAGGTAAAAGGAGATGCCAAATAAGTTGAAGGGGAGAGCTGAAGTAGGAACGTGTAGTATAGTGAGAGGGGCAACAAGATAAATTTGTGAGTGGGAAGATTTTGGAAGCAAGAAGAGCCACACCATCTTAAAAATAATGTTTTAAAATTAAAAAGATGTAGATTTAATTTGTAAGGAGATCAAACCAATTAAAAAAAAGAAAGAAGATTGTTGGATGAAGTGCTTGCATGATGAATGTAAATTTGTAAATTTGATCATCATAATAAAATTGGGTGCCTTTCGGTGATTTTTCATATGAATTCCAATTAAATTTTAATTGAAAAGTGAAATTTTCAGATTAAATCGAGTTTCTTTTGTAATGTTTAAAAATCCATGAATTATTTTAGCCAGTGAATCTGGTTACAAATTTTGGGAAGAGTATTGACTGGTTTTACTGTGAATTAAGATTAAGTTGTTTGGACAATAGACTGAAGTCTTTCCTCCCACATCAATTGGTATCAGAGTAGGGAATCTTGAGAGTGGAGAGGATCCACCAGAACCTATGACAAAGTGAAAGTGATTGAGAAGAAGCTCATGGGGGCTATTACAAGTAAGAGGAATCCTAAATAGTGAAAGCTTGAAGCCACAAAGAAAAGTGTTATGATAAATTGCAAGGTACATGTGAGAATTGTTGTAGAATATTGCAACAATGAATGAGATGAGTTCAAAGAAGAAGATCAGATGGATCATGAAGAGACTGGTGATAATCCCATTTTGGGAAGAATATTGGGAGGAAGTGGAGAATCGAAAGCTCCGTGAAGAATTGAAAAATATCAAGGAAAGAATGGATGCCTTGGAAAAATATTATTTTCTTAACGATATTTTGGTCGCATGAAAGAACAAAGAGGGTGTAGTAGAAAAATGTCATGAAGAAGACATGGTGGGAAAGAATGAAGATGAGAAATTTGTTGCAGAAGTAGTTGAAGGAGTTGAAGAAGTATAAAATGAAAGTGTAGACATTAGTAGAGGTCCTATGTTTGACAAGGGACCTGATTCAGTGTTTACAAAAGGGATTGCAAAAATAGAGGCGATGTTCAATTTGAAGGGGGTTGCATTAGAGGTAGAGGTTGTGAAAATGATAAAAGATGTGGTTGTGGGTGCAGCAATAGAGCGTGAGGATGTTGTTGTGAATGAAAAGGAGGAAGATAATTCATTAGTGAGAGAATATGAATGGTTAGAGAATCTTGTAGTTGTTCAAGGCAAATGTGTTACAATAAATGGTGGTGAGAAGATAAATTTTGCAACCGTGAAGAAGGAAGAGGTAAAAGTTAGTTTCTATGAAATTTGTGATGTAGAATTTACAATGGATTTATATGATGAGGTGAGGAATGAGGAGAAAAATGAAGATTTAGCGATGGAATACAAAGAGTGTTGCAACCCAAGATGGAAGAAGAAAAAATCTAGAGTAGCCCTTACATATGTAAATAAAGAGGAAGAAACGAGAGGAAATGAAGAAAATAAGATTATGGACTTGGAGAGTCCTAAATTCGAGGAGTAGATTGGTGAAGACAAGGATGTCACTTTGTTGAAAGAAATGAGAAAAATAAATAAATTGTTGACAACTGAAAACAAAAAGTTGATGGAGAATTAATTTATTGTACCAAGAGAAGATGGTGATGGTGAAGAGTCTTTGGAGGCTCATAATTTTTATAACCCATTTTATAATGTTTTGTTTATAGGTAACAAATATATTATGTAGGATGCCAAGTCTATGACATCAAAGAAAAAATTCTCATGCAAGTTGATAAGAAAGGAAAAGGAAGAGAGGAGTCTGCAACTGAGGCATTCCTTGTTGGAGGCATGGGAAAAGAGAGCAACCTAAAAGTTGTTTTAGTGAATGAGGAGCGAATTGAAGTTATAAGTCTTGCAAAAGAGAGATTAGTTGCAACAAAGATAAAGTTTAATTGTTGTAATTGTGAAGAATGTGTTAATTTCCATTCATTTGGGTTTGAGGAAGTAGAAAGTATGGATGTGTTGAGAGTTGAGATGCATCTCAAGAAAATCCATCATGTTGGTGTGGTAAGAAGAAAGATTGAAGAGGAGAACATAGATGCGGAAAATGGAGTAATGAAAATATTTAATTTTCATGGTTTTGTTGTCACTACAAACATGAGTGTAGTGAATGAACATTGGTCAAGATTTTCTTGGAGGAGGGTAGATTATAGTGGGTTAATTCCCACAAATATGGAACATGAAAGTGGAGTTTGGTGGAGGTGCTTGGATTATGATGGGAAAGATCCCTCAAGTAGAGATAAGGAAGGAAGCATTAGGTAGAAGTGGACAATTTGTGGTGGGTTGAGTCCCACAAGAGAGAGAATGAGAGGAAGGTTGAGAAGAGGATGGCATGGGAGAGAGAATTTATCTCACAGTGGAAGAATTTTCACACAATGATATGACAATGAAGAGAAAATTTGGTAGAGGAACATAATGAGTATTCCGACAAAGTGTTGGAAATGAAGAAAAAAAATTGCAGGGTACTATCTCACCAATGAAGTATACTACAAGTTGCTTTCAACTTGAAAGAGTAGTTTTACTACTCAACTCCATTTTGTGAGCTTATGTTCACAAACTTCCTACTCGACATGTCTGATGTAGGAGCATCCCAGATGAATGAGCAATCATACGTCAACCAAAAACAAGATTAATTTTGTTTTATTTTATTTTATTGAATTTATGGTTTTGTTGCAATTTTATGATGTGGTGTGTCAATCTTTAATAGCGAGGCAGGTTGAAGTTAAATTTTGTCATGTACCATTGACAAAATTTCTTACTTTGATTTTTAGTTCTCAATTTGATTATTCTTACAATCAAAATATTTTATAATTTGCACAAAAAATGATTTGATATTTGTGTACGTTAGAATGTGCAAATCAAATTGAATCTAAACTAATACACCAATGAAACATTAGATTGAAGAAATTAAATTAAAGAAAGTAAATGCAAACTCTAAACCATAGTTTCTTCAAATTCGTTCCATTGTCCTCTATCTCCAAGGATTTGTTTCAAGATGCTTGCTCTTAGTTTGTTTAAAACAACAACTTGTAGAATTGGCAGCTTGAGAGAATGAGATTAAAAATGCATATACATTGCTACAAAATCAAACTATAAAAATTGAAATGCTATGAATGCTAAGATGCGACTATAGTAACTACGCATGAAAATCTGAGATTCGAGGTCCTTTTCAACTCATGAGAGAGCTATATTTATAGATTTTTGAAGGTAGGAATTCAATTGGCCAAGATCGACGGTCGAGTTCAAACCTGTTAAAATGAACGGTGAGAGATCGAGAATTCGAAAGGAAGATGGAATTTTAAGAGACGGATGGAGAATGAAGAGACAATTTGAAAGGTGTCTCTCATAATTAAATAAATAAATATTCAATTATGTGTGCAATAAATATGAAAAGGCTTTAATTAAATATTGAAAATATTTAATTATGTGAGAATAGAAAAAGTCTTTTAATTAAATATTAAGAATATTTAATTTTGTGAGAAGAATGAGAAATTTGGAAATGTGTTTTTAATTAAATATAAAAAATATTTAATTAAATGTGGAGAGAAGAATATCATTTAAATTTAGAATTTAAACTTGTGATAATTAATGTAAATAAATTGTAAAATCTATTTAATTAATTAAGAAGAAGATAGCATTAAACTTTATTTATTTAATTAAATTAGTAGAATTGGAAAATGAACAATATAAATAAATAATTAAATTTATTTATATGTAGATGACTTAAGAATATTAATTAAATAATTCATATTTAATTAATTAACAGGTTCGATTAACCATGACCAATTTTAGATGTGTACATTTTGCCCCTCTTTGAAGTGATGTGTTTTACGCATTGCTTCAAAGAATTTGCCCCTGACTTTGAAAAACTTACTGATGATGCTATATGCCCCCTCGAGAGATAAATCGCGTGATGAGAAAGATTATGAGGCTGATTTAGAAGACTTTCAGATGATTTTAGAGAAAATTGGTGATTTAACTCTCGAAATAGCACTTTGCACAATAATAAATGCTATTTTTACCCCTTTAAAAGGTGAAAAAGGTGAGAAGTCACTTTCATTTGAACAGTAACCTTTGAGGATTTTGGAGCTCTGAGAGAGACATTCGCAATGCCGATCCCATATGAGCGTCACAGATTTGAGTGAGGCCGCCGTCATCAGAGACCACCTGCATATGGTCGATCCAAACCTCTCTATAAAATTTTTAATGATTTTTGGATGCTTTTTTGAGTTTTTTCAATTTTGAAAATTCTATTTTAGCACATATGATAGGTCTTTTAGAGCATACAATAGATAAATCGGCACATCCAAAGTGGCACATAGGTGCAAAACAGTCGCGCATAGATGCCAAATAGTCGCGCATAGATGATTTAGTGCATAGGATAGATCAAATGGCGCATCCATGAAATTTGCTTGCTGAAGATGATGAATTGGTGCTTAGGCTAGATTAGCACATAGATGAACTATTTTAGCGCATTTGCTTGATAAAATAGCGCATTCATGAAATCGTGCATCCATAGACTGTTTTAGCGCATCCATGGAGTAAAGTTGCACATCCATGGTTTCAGCACATTGATTGACTATTTTGGCGCATTCACTTGATAAAATAGCACATTCATGAAATCGTGCATCCATAGACTATTTTAGCGCATCCATCAAGATTTTTGAATTTCAATTTTTGAAGAAAAATTAATGCATGCTTGACAATTGTTGCTAGATTAGACAACATATTTTATGCTTTTGAATATCATCAATGATTTAGATTTGATAAATTTGTCTTCGTGCTTGAAGAACAAATAGGTTTGATAAATTTTCTTGCATGCGATATGAAAACAAAAAGAAATGAGAGATTTGCTTTCTTGATTGAAAGTCAAATAGATAGATGTTGAGTCATGATGACTTGTTAAATTTGTTTCCATGTGATATGAAAAACAAATAGCATTGATAGATTTACTTTCCTGATTGAAAGTCAAATAGAGTCATGATGACCATTAAATTTGTTTCCATGCGATTATGAAAAACAAATTGATGTGAACTTGTTTGATGTACTGATTGATTGATGATATCCATTGTTGATTGATTTTCATGCTTACTTGATGATATGATAAAGGAGGGTTTTAACCTCCTCCAGTTTAGGGAGAGATTCCCTTGCACCTGGGAGATGGTTCCTCGATTATTCGAGGATGATTTAGGGGTCATACATTAGTGCAGACTGGGTCCTTTGTTGATGATGCCGCAGTATCGGGTCAATAGGGCATTGTTGACTGCTTTAGCAGAGAGGTGGCACATCGAGCACAACACCTTCTATTTGCTGACAGGGGAGATCACGGTGACTCCAGAGGATGTTTACAGGATTTTGGGTATTCCTGTGGTTGGAGAGCTTGTGATTTATGATCACAAGGAGATTGGGGGGACAAATGCACTGAGACAGGTCTTCCAGGATCCTCATGTCGCCGGATATGAGATTCCCTGGAAGGAGATGATGGAGAGCTATATCCCACTGCCTTCAGTTTTAGCAGGTATGATTGGTGGTTTACTTTGTCCTGATCATAGGGCAAAGGAACTATCAGTCAAATGGGGTAGGATTTTGGAGGACATGCTTCTCCACCGCACCAGATATGCATGGGGGTCATGCATGCTTGCCCATCTATACCATGATCTTCATCAGGTCATGTACATAGATGGGAAGAGTCTCTCTTGTGGGGTGACTCTTTTATAGATATTCGCATGGGAGCACTTTGTGATCACATGCCCCATTGTCCGGAGAGATCAACCGCTTGGATTTCCATATGCTTATGCATATACAGGGCCCCTTGTCTAGCCGAGGCTAGGCAAATTAGCGTACTGGCGGCAGGTACTTGATGATTTGGATATAGTCATCTAGCGACCATATGTGGATTGTGACCCATGGCATGCAGATGACACAGAGCTACCATATGTGATGAGGTCAAGATACTTGATTGGACACACCCCCTTTATCATTGAGCGATTTTTGGGCCAGAGGGTTCTGAGACAGTTTGATGGGTGCAGATGATGCCACAGGGGACGACACATATGCCAAGCGTCAGGGAGATGTATCAGAGTGGGGGCCAATTTTGACCCTTGAGGCAGCCAGAGAGGAGTACCTTGAGTTACAACCAGAGGATTGGACTATACAGCCAGAGGTCACAGATGTAGGGATGACAGATGAATATACTGCATACTTCTACACGCATCCCTTTCCTCAGTTTACCAGTCTAGATGAGCTTGCCCCATTGATGGGAGGTCTAGTTATTCAGGTAGGGTGACAACAGCCACACGGACATCCAGCAGCATGGCAGCCATAGGGTCAGGGACAGGTACAGGCAAAGCAGGTTGTAGATATCGGTGATGTGGCCATGGATGCGGATGATCAGAGCTCTGAGGATGAGGAGATGGATGAGGAGTCAGATGACTCAGATAGTGGGGGTGATGGGGATGACAGGGGTGGTGAGAGGTAGAGATTATTCTTTGATATTCCCTTCAGCACTAGGCCATAGACATCCAGAGCGATAGGTCAGGCAAGCACTTCAGCGCCACGCATTACCATCAGAGCTCTGTGATAGGGACAGGTGGATTCCTTACAGGCCGAGGTTCAGACTCTTCAGAGTTAGTTAGCGCAGGCACAGGTGACCATTAGTCAGTTGTAGGGACAGATAGCTCAACCACCACCTCCTGATCCACAGATAGCACAACTTATGGCCGAGAGAGACAGCTTCTGGGAGAGATGCATATAGGCCGAGGGGGTAGCAGAGAGACTACTGAGATTAGTGGAGAGCACCTCTATTGGAGAGGTTGTGGCAGAGGGGCTAGAGACTGCTCAGGAGGCCGAGTACTACCGGATGCGATATTTTGAGGCAGTGCCACCTGAGCGGTGGATAGCCTTTACTCAGTCAGGTACTTGGACTAGGACTCACTCACGTAGTCACTCTAGGAGTGTGACCAGGAGTGTGGGTCAACCGGTCAAATGAGAGATCAGAGCCTCTGGGAGTATAGATCCATCGAGACCTACTACCTTAGGAGGCAGCAGCAGTCATGTGCCCCAACCAAATGCCCCTCAGTGATGACCATTTGGTACACATTTATGCCATTGTATGTGATATATCTTTTTGAAACATTTGATATCCTTGTATTCCTGGACATTTGTTTTGATGAGATCTATGATATGTAGTGGTGATTTGATTATGCATGTGTTATGGATGATTTATGCATATGTTTATGAATGCATGTTTTTACTTTCAGATGCTATGTTGTGATTATTTTTATGATGTATGATGATGCAAATGATGATGTAAATGATTTCCTTCTATTTCATGCAGGATGTGTTGTGATGAAATGATTCTTTAATATGATGATATAGGATGCAATCTAAAAATGATTTTTCTTTTATAATGTATGCAATGAATGCAAAATGTAAGATGTGATGGTAAATGCTTTATATGAGATGAATGAATATGATTTATGATGGTGTAATATGTAATGAATGATAATGATGTACTGGAAATGAGCTTATGTAATGAACATATGATATATGATGAAATGAAAAATGATTATGACAACCTAAGTGATGATGTGAAATGCAATTTTATTTATGACTGTGCGTGAAATATATGATGATGAATGATTAATGGATGATTAAAATATCAATCATGCATATGATGTGTAGTGATAAATAATGATAAGATGATAATAATGATGAAATAAAATGAAATGATGATATAAGAATGCAAGTGCAATGATAATGATGCAAAATGATAATGAAAATGAGATGTAACAAATGTCCAATCATACTCCACCATTGTGAAAAGATATTGAAAGATGTGGTCAACCTTCAAAAAATCTATTTAAAAAGAACCTCGAAATGCAAATGAATTATGCAGTCCTAAGAATGAATTATGCAACCCTAAATGCAATAATGAATCATTCTCCTTGTTACCAATTCATGTTGCGTTTAATTTTCATCATTGAGCCTTTTAATATGCTGAAAGTTAGCACAAGCATCAAAGGGTATGTTAGCACCAATGATGACCTGAGTACTACTTCCATAATGTTTGATGTAGCAAGTTAATACAAGCATCGAGATATTATTGAACCAAGATGACCTGAGTATTGCTTGCATAAATAGACAAAAGTTAACCATTTTCCTATGCAAATTCTGAAATGTCATCAATGATACATTGTAGATCATGTCCCACGACCAATTTGCACAATACTAATGATTAGCTTACAGACATCAAGCCAAGAAAAATTAGACTTCTTCCTTGTGATTCTAGTTCAGTACATCCTCAAACCACTCCAAAGACATGATGTCATCAAATATCAAAACAATAATTTGCAACTTATTGCTTTAAGTTTATCATTCATTTTATTCAGATTAAGATCATCCAATTTGCTTTAAATTATCTATCAAAAGATTCATGAAGGCTTAGATTAATTGGACAAGACTTGTTGTTTCCGAAACCATGATTCTAGACACATGCTACCGACTACCTGCTAGAAAAGAAAACTACCCCCTAGTGACCTTGTACTCTGACTCTTGCTAAACACAACTATTGCGATGGATACTCCTCAAATCATCAAGCCATGATGAGATCCTTGTTGTTCCAAGGAAAATGATGCAATGTGAATGAGATGGTGAGGTGTGTATGCTATGCTGATGAAAAGGATGCATATGCAGAATGAATCTTAATAGATGAGAGAGCCAAATAAAATCACAAACAATGCATGTTTGCCAAGTTTTCACTGTTTGTTTTTATTGCACTTTTTCCTGCTTTTATGATTTTTTTGCTATTACCAAATGCCTGTTTGCCAGGTTTTCATCAAGGCAATGTTTTTTTTTTTCAGGACTTTTTATATTGTTTTTGATTTTCTCAGGTGTAGAACCTCTTCACATGAATGTTGTTGATCGGATCTTCGAATAGGTCCCCTTCTGCTATTGAAAATTGATATGCTCCCAATCCGTATGCTGCAACGATAATGAACGGGCCCAGCCAATTTGGTTCAAACTTGCCTTTCTTTTCCCGATCTTGTTGATTTCACGGGTTTTCTTTGAGAACCAAATCACACACTTGAAATTTTCGTGGTTTGAATCTATGATTATAGCTGCGAGACATAATTTGTTGATACCCCTTCAAATGATTTACTGTAGTTTGACGCTATTCATCAAGCAGTTCTATCTCTTGCAACCTTGATACTCTGTAGTCTTCATCATTGATTAACCCTTTGAGTGATACTCGAAGTGAAGGAATCTCAACTTCCAGTGGTAAAATAGCTTCTACTCCATAGACCAAAGCATAAGAAGTAGCTCCTATCAGTGTGCGAATGCTTGTTCTGTAAGCCCATAATGTTGGATTTAATTGGACATGCCAATCACGACCTACTTCATTCACTGTTTTCTTCAAAATCTTTAAAATTGTTTTGTTTGAAGCTTCAACTTGACCATTCCCTTATGGATAGTAAGGTGCAGATAACCTGTGTTGGATGTGAAATCTTTCGCATAATTCGTCAACATCCTGATTTTTAAAAGGTCTTCCATTGTTTGTGATAATGGAGTTGGGAATACCATGTCTGCAAATGATATAGTTCAAAATGAATGAAGAAATTTGTTTACCAATAACAGTTGTCAGGGGTACAACTTCAATCCATTTAGTGAAATACTTAGTGGCAGTAATGATAAATTTATGTCCATTTGAAGATGGTGGATGTATCTTGCCAACCAAATCCAATCCCCACTAAGCAAAAGGCCATGTTGTGGTGAAGGGTTGTAATTCCTGAGCAGGAGTGTGAATGAGATTCCCATGAACCTGACATTTTGCACATTTCTTCACAAAAGTGAATGATTCTTTCTCCATGGTTGGCCAGTAGTATCCTAATCTTACAAGTTTCTTTCCTAAGGTTAGTCCACTTGAATTTGTCCCACAAATTCCACCATGGACCTCTTGTAAGGCCTTTTTTGATTCATTGCATTCAAGACATCTAAGGAGGGTATCATCTAGACCACGCTGGTATAAGACGTCAGCAATTAAGGTGTAACGGGATGATTGACGAATAAAATTTCATTTTTGATTCCTAGACAAACCTAAGGGTAAAGTAGTATCCTTCATGTAAGTGTAAATCTGGCCATATAAGGAAGATTCTGAACTCGTAAGATGGCAAATGATTTGCGTTTCAGGATTGTCATGGGCGGGAGAAAACAATTGTTCCACCAGGAAATCGTACCGTCTTTGATTATCTGACAATTGGAGTAGGGAGGCGATTGTAGCCATAGCGTTTGTTGCCTTGTTATCAATGCGCAGAATCTGTATGAACTGGATGTTAACAAAATATTTCTTGAGATCTTCCACCATTCTTTTGTAAGGTATCAACTTGTCATCTTTAGTGTGATATTCATCATTGATTTGATTTATAACAAGTTGCGAATCACCGAAGACTTGAAGTTCTACAATTTTCCAGTCTACTACAATTTTCATGCCAATTATCAATGCCTCATACTCAGCTATGTTGTTTGTACAAGGAAACATTAGCTGATAAGATTTTGGGATTGTATGTCCTTGAGGTGTAATAAAAAGAATCCTTGCTCCTGAACCATGTTGAGTATAAGAACCATCAAAGTAGAGTGACCATGACTGTTGGATATCTATTGCAAAAATATCGGCATGAGGAAAATGAACATGTATTGGGTGTTCTGTCGGCATTGGTGCTTCTGCTAGTTGATTTGCAATTACTTGTCCCTTTATAGATTTTTGATCCACATACTGAATATCAAACTTGCTTAAGATCATAACCCATTTAGCTAACCTGCCAATTAAGGTTGCCTTACTTAGAAGATATTTGAGCAGGTCAATCTTAGCCACCAACTTCACTATATGAGTTAGCATGTAGTGTCGTAATTTTTGAGAAGTAAACACTACCGCTAAACAAGATTTTTCAATGAAAGTATAATTTCACTCATGACTTGTTAGGGTTCGGCTGATGTAATAAATGGCTCATTCTTTTCCTGAGTTGTCTTCTTGTGCCAATAATGCTCCTAAAGACACTTCTGTGGCAGCGATATATAATATGAGAGGCGCACCCTATACTGGTGGAATCAACACTGGTGGATTCATGAGATACTGCTTTATTTGATTAAACGCTGCTTCACACTTTTACTCCCATTTGAATGGAACATTCTTATGGAAGATATGTGTAAATGGAAAACTTTTATCTTCCAATTGAGTAATGTATCCTCAAATGGATTGTAACCATCCTTGTAAAGAGCGCAGTTGACTAATATTCTTCGGTGGTGGAATATCAAGAATTGCTTGTACCTTAGCTGGATCCACCTCAATTCCCTTTTCTGACACAATGTATCCTAGTAGCTTTCTAGATTTCACTTCAAAGACACATTTCTTTGGATTAAGTCTTACTTTGAATTGTTCCATTCTTTTGAAAATTTTAGATAAGATATCGATGTCTCCTTCTCTAGTGTTTGACTTGGCAAGAAGATCATCAACATAATCCTCCATGAATGTATGCATCATATCGTGAAAAATTGTTTTCATTGCTCATTGGTATGTAGCTCCTGCATCTTTCAATCCAAATGGCATTACATTCCAGCAATAGGTACCCCAAGGACATGTAAATGCTGTTTTATCTTGATCTTCTGGTGCAATCTTTATCTGGTTGTATCCTAAAAATCCATCCATCAATGAGTACATTCCATGTCTCATAGTTAAATCGACAATTATATCAATTTTTGGTAAGGGAAAGTCTTCTTTAGGACATGCTTTGTTCAAATCCCTGAAATCTATGCAAATTCTAATCCTTCCGTCTGGTTTCGAAATAGGCACAATATTGGAGATCCACTCCGCATAGTCCATGGACCGAATGAATCCAACATCTAAGAATTTCTTTAATTCTTCTTTAACCAACAATGCCACATGTGGATGCATTTTTCTGAGTTTTTTTTTTATAGGCTTTGCCCCCGGTGTAATAGATAAATGATGCATGATGAGATCTGGATCCAATCTAGGCATATCTGCATAGGACCATGTGAAACTGATTTGATTATCTTTGAGGAATTCTGTGAATCTAGGTACTTCTTCATTTGTCAAAGATGCAGCCAATTGCAAAACTTTAGGCTTTTCTATAGTACCTATATTGAGTTCCTTTGTTGGTTCAATTAAAATGGAGGATCTTTCCTGATAATACTCCGAAAGAGTGTCAAGTTTCCCATCCTCTAGCGCCTTTGAAAGGTTTTCACCATTGGATACGCTTTTTATTTTTCTCTTTTCTTGATCTAACACTGCCTTTGTTAGGTTTTCACCGTTAGATCTTTCTTTCATTTTTCTTTTTTCTTGATCTAATACTGCCTTTGTTAGGTTTTCACCGTTAGATCTTTCTTTTATATTATTTATTTCATAGCTAAGAAACTTTGCACTTTCCTATCGAAAACTCTGATCTTGTGATTCCCTGGTGGAACTTGTTTCGGGATGGGATGAACAAAGAAAGTTTATTATGGTTTCATCATTTGGAAAAATTGGAACATCAATGGGTGCGATTTTCTCCCAATCAATGAGTTCTAGATGCACCAAAGGAAATGGATCATTAGGATGAGTAAGGTCACTGGCCATAAGGGTCAAAATGTGATTGTCAACATCATTATAGGGGGGATCTAAGATGGTATCCTCCTGTGGATAATCTGTTTCACTTTGAATCGAATCGGTCTCACTAGAGTCATGATCACTTTGTAGGATATAATCAAGTAGAGGTCTTAAGCTTTCTCCTTGTAAGAATGTAGGTGAGAATTTGTGTATGACATCCACCTATTTATCTCTCCAGAATTTATCGTCATAGATGGTATCCCATTCATATTCATTGGAGTCAGTGTCAGAATCATTTTCTTGAATTCGTAGAATGGTTTTAGCTAACTCCTCATTTGATGGTATGTGTGCTACTTCTTCCTTAGTATCTTCAACATATCCTATCCCAGTCTTATCCTTTGGGTGCATTGTTTTTAATTGAACAGGTTCAACAATACCCTCTTTTCTTTTACTAGAGGGCTAGCTCCTTCATAACCCATCTATTGCATGATAGCATAACCCTTTCCATATTGTTTTGTGGGTAACTTGATATGCTGTATGGATTCTTCTTCATCTTTATAGAGCCAATCAAGAATAGCTCTATCTTCCCCTTAATTTTCTTTGAGAAACATCCCATTAAACTTGGTGATGGGGGTTGAAGTTGAGGCTAAAATTGTTGCAGCCTGTTGTGTAGATGTTAAGGGCTGACCATGAGATCTTGGAGATAGGGGTAGATTATAAAGAGATAAAGAATATTCTCCTACCCCCTTATCTTTCAATTTTAACTTGGTTCCAAAATTGCTTATCATTTCTTGCACTTGTTCTTTTTTTTTGGAGGTAGAGATGGCCAAAGCTTCTCTTTTATGTGGGACGGATGTGTCTTGAGTTGCTCTTAGGTTAGAACAAGTTTGAATGCTATTGTGATCAACGGGTATTGTTACTTCCTGTCCATCATATGGAAACTTCAAACATTGATGATAAGTAGATGGAATAGCTTGAATGTCATGAATCCATGGATGACCCAATAGTATGTTATAAGTTAGATCCCGATCGAGAACCTGACAAAAAGTATTCTTCACAACAGGTCCCACTTTGATTGGTAGCATGATGAGACCTTTGGAAGTCCTTTCCTCATCATCATAGGCTTTGATTGTAATTTTCCTCCGTGGGTCTATAGAGTCTGTTGAATACCCCAAAGCTAGGACCAATTTTAAAGTACAAATAATTAATCTGGCTCCCCAATCTATAAGAACACATCTAATGCGGGCTTGGTGAACCATGACTTCTAAATAGAGTGATGAATTATGCGGATGGGTTATGGATGAATCATCTCTTTTAGAAAAAGATAAAAAGTGTTGGAGGACAAGTGTCCCACCATGGCTTGAAATTTATCGGTATCTAGATCAGGAGATACGGTTGTATTGACAAGAGCCTTTTCCAGAATGTCTTTATGTGCAGGTGATAACTTTAAAAGCTCCAAGATAGAAATTTGGGCTGATGTTTTTCGTAATTGCTCAACCAAATTGTATTGACTTGGAGGGGGAATTGCTGCTTTAGATGAGCCACCTTTGACAATGATCTTGGCTTGTCCCCTTGTCGTAACATTGACCTCTTGATATTCTGGCTTACCTTTGATTCAGATAGCATTGATTTGAGGGTCATCAATTTAGATATGATTGATAATAATGTCCTGGATGTTATTAACATTCTTGCCCTTGTCACTTGAGGATTCCCCTTTGTTATATTTAGGGAGCGGATTCTTGAATGCTTGATGATCATTATTGACATTATGTCCCTCAACTATGATGGTACGGTTATCAATCAAATCTTGAACAATATTCTTTAACCCTAGGCAATTGTTTGTCTTATGACCTTTGCACCTATGGTAA
Source organism: Sequoiadendron giganteum (assembly GCA_007115665.2). Classification (NCBI taxonomy): domain Eukaryota; kingdom Viridiplantae; phylum Streptophyta; class Pinopsida; order Cupressales; family Cupressaceae; genus Sequoiadendron; species Sequoiadendron giganteum. The sequence continues at coordinate 310,338,666 of CM021100.1, forward strand.
TCACAGAAGTGTGAGTCATTCCACGATGGTGGTTTAACTTGAGGTTCATAGTCTCTTTGTGGTGGCAATGTAATAGCGTTTTAATTCAATATTTCTTTGAGAATGGATTCCAAAGATTGGCCCAAGGGAGTGTAACTCCGTCGATTTGAAAAATACGAAGATCTGGGCGTATTTTAATTTAGATTATTGCCAAAATTATTTCCACGAGCGTTAGTTGTGTTTCCTTGATTAGAAACATTTCCTTGGGTGTTAGAATTTCCGATATTATTGTTACGTTGAACACCTGACACATTGAGGACAGCAGGCTTTGTATTCACATTGTTAGCACCTACTACCCCATCACTCACAACATTTTTATTTCGAGTCCAAAATCGTGACTTGTCATTGTTGTTATTATGGTTGTTGTTGTTGTTGTTGTAAAAATTTGAACCCTCTTTATCAATTTTTAGAACTCCACGCTTGATCAATGCACCTTCAATGGTAATTGGGTTTTCAATCAATTTTTCAAATGATGGAGGACAATGAAGGTTTAGTCTATAACTCATTTCTTGATTAAGACCATCGATGAAGATCTCAATCTTTTCCTTTTCAGGAATAGGATGAGAGTATCTAGCAAACATTCTTCTCCATCTTTGCAAAAATGTAGTGAAAGATTCCCCTACTTTTTGTTTTATCTTACAAAGATCAAGCATGGTTACTTGGTGTTGAATGTTGTCAGAGTATTGTGATATGAACTTATTTATCAACTCTTCAAAGGTTTTGATGGGGGGAGTGATCTTTGAAAGCCACTCCATGGATTGTCCACCCAGACTTCATGGAAACAATCGCATTAGGTAGGTATCATTATGAGAAAATTCTAAGCTCATATTTCAGAAATCCCTTACATGCTCAATGGGGTCAGTTTTCCCATTATACCTATCAAACTTAGGGATTTCGCAATGTTTCGGAAAAGGAATCATTCAAAGATTTCTATCGAATGGATAAGGACATATTTCCTCCAAAACATACTTCTTTGTTGTTCCCCCTTGCATTTATTTTATTTGCCCTTGTAATTCCTTGATCTGTTGAGTAAGGGCACTAAAATCATCAAGAGGGGTTTCAGGACTTTCTTTAATCCCCTCTGTGTCAAAATCAACCGATAACTTAGCTCCTTGCATAGCTAAAGTAAGGAAATATCTTTCCTTGTTTCGTTCCATCATATTTTCCATAAGAGTATGGATTGGGGATCTTGTTCGGCTTCTTGGAGCTTTTCTTCTGTTATTTCTTCCATATTTGAATTATGCTAGGGAACCTCTTCCCTCTAAATATTATCACCCATTTTACTTACTACGCTTTCGTCTTTTTCCAAATGCTTTTGAGATCTTGTGACAACAGGAATAAGCTTTACCCAAATTCTACTAACTTTGATCAAAGAGATGAGATAGTGCAATGGTGATGAATATGGAAGTCAGGATAGAATGAAGATTCTATGACTTAAAAGATTTTTAATCTTTAGCTCGTGATTCCCTGATTCAAAGGATGAAAATCCTGTTTATTGGAATTAAACCAAAGATCAAAGATAAAGATGATTTTGCACTTTGTGAAGTTTGATCTTAGCTTTGTAGAAAGCTGAATTTGATGAATGCCTGATGTGTTTTGAGTTCTCTATTGCAAAACTTCATTTGGATGAGTAGCATATGTGATTGCAGGTTGGGGGATATAAGAAGAACGAATACATTGACTATGGTTATGCCTTTGAGAAAGGGCTCTTTTTAAAAGAAATCTCTTGAGTATAAGGGTTCTACATCATAATCGTCAGTGAAACCTCTAACATAGTCGTGATATCGATGAATAAAGGTTTTGTGTTTAAGCAAGACCTTTCAATTTTGATATAGAAATTTCCTCTTTTTCAACACCTTGTAACTGAGAGGCTTTTTGGGCTTTCTGATCTTTCTTTCTAAGGAATTTTTAGCAAAAGTTGTAGACTTCCAAACTTTGAGCATGGGAAAGGCTAGACAGAAAAGACTTGATTTCTGAAAGTTAGAAAAAATCACCTAGGTTAAGAAAAGAGATGCGCCGAAACAAAGCACAGATGCACTGAAACAAAGCACAAATGTTCTGAAACAAAGCATAGATATGCCGAAATAGAGCACAAATACGCCAAAATAGAGCACAGATGCACTGAAACAGAGCACAGATGCGTCAAAATAGAGCATAGATGCGCTAAGACAGAGCACAGATGCGCTAAGATAGAGCATAGATGCACCAAAATAGAGCACAGATGCACTAAATTACCTCTAAGACCGACATGTTTTGACAGTTTGATAAAATTTTCTTGTTTTGGATGATCTTAATCTGATTTAAATGTGAAAAACACAGCATAGAAGCATACAATTGTTTTGTTAATCCTAAAATCTAAACAAAGAGTGTATGTTCTTTGAGATTTCCACAGGCTTTAAACAAGATAAACACTTCAGTCAGACTCACTCTTAATTTTTCAAATAGGTCATCATAGTAATCACAACCCACAACTTAAAATGGCATCGACTCACACAACCTTGTCACCCCCTAGAGGGCGCCCGTATTTTTGTCTTTTCTAGGTGTGTACTCAAAGTGATGGAAGTGGATACCGAATCCCTTGAGCAAACAATCTATGGTGACTATATGGTGAGTGTCTTGGGGGTAGATTCTTCGCTCCCCTTGCACCGTGATTAAAATAATGTTTGGTTACTGACACGGCTGGCCACTACACTATGGTTCTTAATAAGTATTTCCGTTCAGTGTGGCAATAGATATACTCCCTTGAGAGACCTCCCAGCCTTTAGAACAAAGGTTTTGGGGATGGTTATCCTGCCTACTACTGTCAAGTTGGATTTTCATCAACAACTTGATTTTGATTAAAGTGGGTTGGAAACCTTGGCTTTAGGTGTTCCCACTTAGGTCGTTCCTCTTAGGTGAGTACTTTTTCCCACAAGAGCAGGCCTTCTAAAGGATGTAATAAAGCATTAAAGTGTAGAAAATAAAAGGTAAGTCTGGTGTTTTGATCACCCAGTTAAGGGGAGAGCATAAACCTATTACCCACAATCACAACAAACAATAATGGTTCAATTTTAAATCCCCAAATTGACAAATTCTCTATTCTAAGTGAAGATGTTGCTTCACTAAAAACATGGAGTTTATTTTAACCAAAAGAAAATTTATGTTTGGTCACTATCCTAGGATTGGCTAATTCAGATTTAAATGTCTACCCTAGGATTGGTTCATTTTGTTAAAAATAACATTTCAAAAATCTTATTCGTGGATTGAGTCAGAATCAAAATTTTAAATTTTTACAAATGTATGTGCTAGAACAGGTTATGTATGCACTGAAACAGGTCATGTATGTGCCATAAGAACTTCTAGGGATGCGTCGAAATAGAGTGTCTATGTGTCGAAACAGGTCGTGTATGCGCCAAAATAGTACTCGTATGCACCAAAAGATCTTACGTATGTGCCGAAATAGTCCTCGTATGCACCAAACCGAGAGTTGTATGTGCCAAAGCACGATTTTTTTGTCCATCACCTGCCAAAAAAAATCTGTAAAAAGAAAAATTAAATGCGGGGCTATGCCCCATGGTGGGCGCCAAAAATGTGTACGTTAGAATGTGCAAATCAAATTGAATCTAAACTAATACACCAATGAAACATTAGATTGAAGAAATTAAATTAAAGAAAGTAAATGCAAACTCTAAACCACAGTTTCTTCAAATTCATCCCATTGTCCTCTATCTCCAAGGATTCGTTTCAAGATGCTTGCTCTTAGTTTGTTTAAAACAGCAGCTTGTAGAATTGGTAGCTTGAGAGAATGAGATTAAAAATGTATATACATTGCTACAAAATCAAACTATGAAAATTGAAATGCTATGAATGCTAAGATGCGACTATAGTAACTACGCATGAAAATCTGAGATTCGAGGTCCTTTTCAACTCATGAGAGAGCTGTATTTATAGATTTTGAAGGTAGGAATTCAATTGGCCAAGATCGATGGTCGAGTTCAAACCTGTTGAAATGAACGGTGAGAGATCGAGAATTCGAAAAAAAGATGGAATTTTAAAAGACGGATGGAGAATGAAGAGACACTTTGAAAGGTGTCTCTCATAATTAAATAAATAAATATTCAATTATGTGTGCAAGAAATATGAAAAAGCTTTAATTAAATATTGATTTCAATATGTGAGAATAGAAAAAGCCTTTTAATTAAATATTAAGAATATTTAATTTTGTGAGAAGAATGAGAAATTTGGAAATATGTTTTTAATTAAATATCAAAAATATTTAATTAAATGTGGAGAGAAGAATATCATTTAAAATTAGAATTTAAACTTGTGATAATTAATGTAAATAAATTGTAAAATCTATTTTATTAATTAAGAAGAAGATAGCATTAAACTTTATTTATTTAATTAAATTAGCAGAATTGGAAAATGAACAATATAAATAAATAATTAAATTTATTTATATGTAGATGACTTAGAATATTAATTAAATAATTCATATTTAATTAATTAACATATTCGATTAACCGTGACCAATTTTAGATGTGTACAATATTAAAAGGCAGAAGAGAGTTCTATTAAAATTTCATGATCAAAATTAAAAAAACATAAAAAGGATGGGCATGAGGCAAATTTGGAGGCAACGACAAAGAAATGAAGAGACACAAATTTTTTTTGCAAAGTAAAAACAGTAAAAAAGAAATCCAATTGGAAGAAAGCTGAAAAGCGAAAAATCAGCGTTGGTGGAAGATGATGAGGTGCACACAACAAAAAATTGAAGAGGTTGTGTAATAAATTGGAGGGGTTGCATTAAGCTCCCAGATTAAATTAAATAAAAGAAGGGCATAGATAAAAGACAACAACATCTACGTAGAAGGAAAATAGAGGGGCCGCACCATGTTGTTTTTTATAATATTTTAAATTTGCAAGTAAGAATAAAAAGTAAGTAGGGGAAGCAAGACATAGAGGAAAGAGAGGCTACATGTGAAATTAGATTTGAGTTTAAAGAAAATAATATGCTCAGCTAAGGAGATAACAAGGGGTTGTGCCATTTAAAAAGAATGACTTCTTAAAAATTAAAAAATGTAGAGATCAATGTGTTGTGAGGGCTATGAAGTAGAAATGTAAATTGTAGATTAGCTAGAGGAGGTGCAAAGCAGAAGAGATACACCATCTTCAAAATGGTGTTTTGAAATTAAAAAAGATGCAGATTTAATTTGTAAGGAGATCATGCTAGTAAACAAAAGAAAGATTGTTGGATGGAGTGATTGCAGGATGAATGTAAATTTATAAATTTGATCATAATAAAATTGAGTGCCTTTAAGTGTTTTTTCATATGAATTTCAATTTAAGTTTAATTGACAAGTGAAATTGTCAGATTAAATTGGGTTGCTTGTATAATATTTAAAAATATGTGAATTATGTTAGCGAGTGAATTGTGTTACAAAATTTGGGTAGAGTATTGTCTAGTTTTATTGTGAATTTAGATTAAGTTGTTTAGACAAAAAAGTGAAGTCTTTCGTCCTACATCATGCCCCTATCCAACTAGTTTGGGCTTACATTTTTTGTGCAAAACTCTATCCATGGTCTCCATTTGGATTTGATTCCTATTTCGAAAGGTTCTTATAATTTTTTTCTAATTTTTCTAGGCATTACTAGTTTAATTCTAGGGATATAGAAAAATGCTTTCTTTATAATTTTTTTGTTGTAATTAATGTCTTGTTAAACTTTGTTAGGTAATTTTGTGATTTTTTCTTAAAATCATGTAAACATGAGTTTGTCTCTCATATTTTTTTATTTTCATTGACACTCCTCGAATATATCTCCTAATTATGAGGATATCTTGGTACAAGAGGATGCAATATTTGATACTCATGTTTTTCCCTCTCCTAATATATTTCCTATTTATGATATCATCGTGCAAGTGGATGCAATCATTGAGACTCATGTTTTTCCATCTCCCAATATCTCTCTTACTTGGGAAGATATACTGGTACAAGAGGATGTCATTATTGATATACATCCTTAAAATGATAGTAAGGTGGCCTGCATAGATATGATTCAAAATTGATATTAGATCCCCCATCAATAGAAGATCGTCAATAAGTAGTTAACTCAATTGAAATTGTAAGTTTCCACAATTGATTCTTGGACCTCATCTCATTATTAGACCTCCTTTAATTCAACCTAAATCTCCTCTTATCATAGGATCTCCTACAAACCTATCTAAATCTCTTGGCCATATCCTATTTTTTAAAGAAACTCACCTAAAATAGACACACACACCAAAATGTGTTGTAACAACAAATTTATCATGTAGTTGCTCACACATGTAACATGAGAAGTAACAAAAAACCAAATAAAATACCAACCTCTAATCCATTTCCTTAACCATTGTATATGAGAAAATTCGCACCCCTTGGGAAAATTTCCCTTTTGCATACCCTCACCTTAGAAAATAAAATCTGAAGGTGATATTCCACATCACCCACCTGCCTTCTATCCACTTGGTGCCTCCTTTGTGTGTTGATAGGGGAATTTTCGTTAGAGATGTGAGTACGAAACACAAACGTTTGTGTGGCGCGCTATCATCCCTGATAGATTCTTGCTCCTAAGTCTACAGGGATGTTACACTCCTCATTGGGGATGCTTTGTAACACCTTTGTGCAACCAACCAACCCGAAAATGGCTTCATTCCCTCTCATTGTGGTCTTCAAATCCATTCTATTCACTATCACTTCATCTGCTACACATTCTTGATATCCTTGAGTATTTTCATCTCATCCTCTCATAATTCCAACAATCTTCACAAGTCGATTTGAGCATTGCAACAACTAGAAACTCCATCAACTTCATTTTTGCACGTGCAGTGACACCATAGAAGTTACGAGTTTGGAGTCTTGCAAGATTTCCCTTCATCATCATTGCGGCTGTGGTGACTTTGCCAAGTCCATTGCATTGCATTCTCCCTTCATTGGCATTAAGAGCCTTTGGGTGGAGGTGGTAACACTTCAATTCTTCCTTTGTGATTTGATACAATAGCTTTGTCTTTTATAGTTTTAAGTGTACTTCTTTCAATTTCCTTTATCATATTTTCTACTCCATTACTTTTTGGCTATCTCTGGAGGCAAAAACACCAAAGCGGGGTTTGACTGAAGAAAACCCCTATACAACCCCAACAATTTTTCCCTTCTTGCTTGTGTGTAAGTGAACGCCGGTGTGCGTGGAGCTAGTTGGCAAATTGACATTTTAGTGAGTTGGTGTTCATCACCCTAGTTATTATCTACTTATTTTACTGTTTCTGCATTTACTTTTTGTTCTTTATTGTTTTTTTAATTTCACCAAAGCCTATTAGCTAGGCTATCAGTAGGATTTTGGTAGTTTTCTTGTTGTATTTCTTATTTTCTAGTCGTACAGACACTAGTGCGCCAGAGAGATGCCAGTGTGTCATGTTGTCATTTCCAACCCACGTTGTCATCCTTAGATAGAGAGCTATTTGAGCTATAGTTTGGACTCCAGAAACTGGCTCATCTAGCCCCAAGTAGGTTCTCAGGTCTGTAGAGTGACATAAGTACTTCATAGTGCTCTTCATTCTTGATCCCCATCCTCAAACACCCTTTAGAGTGAGGTAAGTTAGGGCAGCCCTCCACTCTCAACTCTCTATGACCTGAAGCCTTGACAAGGTTGGTCCCCCTCTCTTGCAACCATATCTTCCCCTCGCACCTCATCTTCCTTGACATAGTGGCAATGAGTATGATCTTATTGAGGAGCTTTGTAACACTCCAACCAAGATCTTTCTTTATGACTTAATTCAATCTTCAACTACATACCGCATGATGCTCCAAGAAGCTTTGTAGAAGATTGATATCTCACCTTCTAAAAAAAATGATGTAGCAACCTTATTTGATTGTATGCAAGAAATAATGTTGGATATTAATTTCCCTCAATAGAAATTACCTCCACATGAGGTCTAAAACCAAAATGAGGCTCTAATGATACTTTTTTCCACTAATAAAACATGGTTTGATGTACTCTTATTAAAAATGGATTAGGTTTTAGGGTAAAATCACAAACTTGTATCACACTTTCAACCAACTAAATAGTTACGAGTAAAATAGTTTCACCCTAAATAGTTTGGATGAAACAGTTTTGCCCAAAACTACATGGCCTTTACATGTGACATATAGTTTTGTGAGAAACACTTTTTCCCTAAACTATACAATTATTTTTTTCCCTTTTATAGTTTTCAAATGCACCTCAATTTACATGTAAATTTTTGGCCAAAATATTTTTCAGTCAGAATTATTCGATCAAAAATATTTCGGTTGAAACCATCTATCTAGCATCTTTTGTTGGAAACCACCTCATCTTTTTTTGGAACTTTCCACTTGAACAAGATATTTCTTTAGTTAGAATGAAGTCTTCCAATAATTAAAAATTACTCTTTTGTAGAACTTGGAGTCAAGAATCCAAATATATAGTTTTTATTATATTTTGAAAGTTTAAATATGTTTTTTAAATAATGCAAGTAGGTCATTATAATAAAAAGCGATGCTGATTAAAATAATAATTAAAAAATACTAAAAAATATTAAAATATTTTAAAAAATATATGGTGCACTAGATGAGAGAATCTTCTCCAAAAGGGTATAATTTATTTTTTGAAAATGATAAAATAAAAAGATAAAAGTGGGTGTCAAGTGAAAACTACCAAATTTTGGTAATTTTGACTTTAAAATATTATTACAAGGAAAATACACATTAATTTTTTTCTTTTCCATGCAGTTGCAGTGTTTGGCATCTTAGTATTTTCAATAGTGGCTTCTCCTACATTTTAGGAGTTAAAAAATGAAAGGTTTGCAACTTAAGTTAATATTATAATGTCAAGTGGCCCCCTTGGACCTCATGCCTAGCTTGATGGAAAGTTATTTTTAAAAGTTCCACTTATGCAAAGCTAGAGTGGATGCCTAGTTGAGAACTTAAAGCAATTTAAATGATAAATTTGTGCATATCAAGGGTGGATGTTTAAATATGAGAGTTAACTAATTTTTTAATTTATTTTTATATTGCTCCAAAAGGTGGCATCTCTTTTTGGAGGGAAAAGCATTTCAAACTTCTAGGTCTTAGAACCTATTTATATGTCCTCTCTTTCTCTCATTTGGTTATGCAATTTGGAGATAAAGGTATGTTGTTAGATTGGAACTAGAGTGTTCTTTCTTGAATCTTTGGAGGATGATAACCCTCTTTAAGTTGCTAGTTTTGGATTTGAAAGATAATCCCTAGCTGGTGGAGTGTGATTGCATTTAGTAATAACCATTGGAGCTTAATGGTGATGGTTTATTTTTAGTTTGGTTACTTATGATGAATTCTAGTTATATTTTGGTATGATAACTATTTGTGAAAAGTTTTGGATGCATTTGGAAGTGATTTCTTGGAGTTTCAGATTGTTGGTTGTTATTTCCAAACCCTTAGCTATAGTATTATTTTTCTCATGCTGATTTGAGGAGTGGAATACTTTTTGTGGGTGTTGGTTTATTGATTTCTCCATCCTTAGGCACCCCTTCTTACAAGATTTTAGAATTTTTAATAGAGAACCTGATTTTTTAGAGCAATTTTCCCCTCTAGGGAGGTCATACAACTTGTATGAGGGCATCAATGTTGTTACTTCCTTTGCTAAGGTTTTGGCTTCAAAAATTGTCTCATTATTTTTGTTTGGGTTGATTGGAGAGTGTCTAGACTTGTATTATGCATTTCTTCCACTTTGGTGGAGTTTCTTGGTGAATTGGTAGAGTTGGGAGCTTGTTTGTTGGTCATATTAGACTGTTTTTATGTTTCATCAAATCTAAGAAAGTGCATTATAGCTTTGGCAATGATGTTCTTAACCATCTTCCATCATTTGGAGCTTCCATATTGAGGTATATGTGTGGTATTTTTTGGGAGAGTTATTATATTATCATTGTAGCATCTTTGGGGAAGGATTATACTTCATGTTCTTGTCATTATCCTCATATAACAACAACATATGAAGTTTTGAAGCATTTACATAATGAACATATTGTAACATCAATGGTGGTTCCATTAGTTATTTCTCTTGTATTTACATTGTTATTTACCCCATTGAACAAGTGGTCGAGCTTTGCTTTATGTACTTCTCACTCTCTCTGAATAAGTGGTCAAGATTCTTATATATTTCCTTCCTTGTTCACTCACTAAAAATTGGAAGTGGTTAGGTTTTTTCCAAGATCATTTCTTTTATTGCAATTCCCACTAAACAAGCATGATGATTACTTTCATGCATTTATCTTTCTTACTCACCCCACTGAAGAAGTGGTAGCATATAATAAATTCAATAGCAATCCTTCTCACTGTACGCTCTAACCTTGCCCACATCGGGATCTGGGTGATCAAATAGTGGAAGGTGTAACTTACTTTTAGTTAGCTTGTACTTTCCATGTAATGTAAGATCCCCTTTCCATCATATGTTCTCACCTTCCCCATACCGAGATCTAGATGATCATAAAGTGAAGGGTTGCTTTCAGTTTCTTATCATTACATTTTATGATGATATGGGTGCAAGTTGTGAAGTTTCAAAAAAAAGGGTGGGTTATTACAAGCATCGTGAATGAGGAGAGGAACTAATCACATGCCATTGCAGTTGTGAGTAGCCTAGCAATGGAAATGCATTTCAATTTCTTAGGAATTCATGGAGCATGTTAAAGTGGAGAATTCATATTATTTTATTCTATTTATAATCCAAAATTGCATGAAAATTTTGAATTTATTTTTGGAATTTGCGAGATGGTTTGATCATTTTGTAATGTGCTCCATTAATTTTTACCTAGATTGCATTACTAGTGCAATAGCTAGGGGGTGTAGCTAGAGGGACCTTCAAATTTACAACTATTGATTGCATTTGTTTCCTTGGTCTATCACTTGATAAATTCAAATGAAACTTTTCGATATCAAATCTAAATGCAAAATAATTAATGGTGGTCTTATCTATTCAGGCTTAATGCCTCTCACTAGCAGACATCGATCTCATCAATAGAACTGAACATGCAACATGGATTCCAAATCTTATTATAATGGAAACAATGAAACAGGTATATTAAACCTTAAGAACTACCAAGTCTTCCATTGGCCTTAATATTTATTGCTTTCTCCAATTTTTTACTTTCTCAATATTGCATGTTATTTGTGGGAAATCAATTTCTTGAAAATTCTTTAGAAACTCTGAACAACCTTGCATTATAGAGACTAAATTTTCATATTTATAGCTTTATGCCTAAGTGTATATACATTTGACTTCATGGCTTTAGGAAGGGACTGTAGCTGCTCCACAACCCTCATTAGCCAATAGGCTACATGTTGTTTGAAGTTTAAGCCAGATACCTATCTCACGCATAAATACAATTAGTTGGTTGTTGTTAACTATTAGTTTTCAATTTCCATCACATAGAATCAAATCTTCATCATATCCGATTTAATAAAATCTTATATCCTCACCACAAGTGTGAAAACAAATTTTAGTCGTTCTGATCCCCATCACTTTATTCATCCCTACCATGTAACCTATCCCAATCCTTGCTATATTATTTTTCCCTGAAACCCTGATATTTGCAAATCCACTGTCTTTACTATGAATAGATTGAAGCAAAAGTTGTAGGGAGATTGGTTTTGGTTAGTCTCATTTTTAAAAGCTCTATTGTGGTAAGGCTTCGTATACTTTTCCTATAAATTCTGCTCATTTTTTCTCATCAAATTGTTGACAACATGACAGTATAATTTGTGCCAAATCTTGAGATAAGTCACTTTCCTTGGTCCCAGTGAATTTTAATTTTTAGAATCTGTTAGTGGTTGTTATCATTTATATTTTGTGTTTTTTTTCATTCTAAAACATTTTTTGTTGTTATCTTTTAAATGAAGACATGGCTCTCCAAAAAGTTGTCTCAGCTTGGAAAAATAGTTACCAGACAGTTGAAATATTCCTTGCCCCACACTTGAAAATAAACTTTAACTCACAACCAATATTTTCATTTGAAAGGGTTGCAAAAATCTCTATTTTTTAAAAGGTTATTTTTAATTTCAAATATGGAGGCATTGGGTATTCCTACCCTTCTTTTTCCATTAAATTAGGGTATGTGTAGGATCATCATGGAAAAAACAGGCCCTTAAGTGGCAATAAAAATTCAGAAAATTAGAGTTAGGCAACTTGACATAAAAATTTGAATAAGTTATCGATATTATTTCAAAAATATGTAAGAATAGAATCTGTAGAAAATTGAATTTAGTTTCTAAACAACTAGGTTTATTTAAAAATAAATAAAAAATCTATTTGGTGAAATTTTGAAATTTCAATGCAGTAGTACTTAAATTTCAGGGAAAAATAAGAAGTAGGTGTCTGTCTGACCACCCTAACCACAATAAAATGATAATATTTTTTTATAATATTTTAGATATAAGTAGAGGACTCATGTCTTGATGTGATGCATATTTTTTTGTAATTAAATAATTAATTATAATTTTTTTATTACAACTTTTAAAAAATATAAAAACTCATATGTCTGACCACCTTAATTTGGTCAAAGCTTCATGAAATTCATTTTTTTTGTAATCTTATATTATACAAAGCATAGAATGTGACACATGTTTCAGATTCAAAAAATGTGATACCTTTTGGAATCTATAGATGTTTTTCAATCAGCCTATCAATCAGAACTTTAGTCATAATTCAAACAAAAAATGAATATTAATTATTTATTAAATTCAAAGTAAAGCATAATTTATATTGGTGGAAAGCTAAGAATTTTCTTTAAAAACCCCTTTTTTCTCATCAAATTTGGGTTAAAAAAAAGTCATCATCCACATGGGCCATCATATCACTTACGTATCACCAGTTTTTGACCCATCATGATCCTACACATACCCATTATATATTATTTTTTCTTTAAATACACATCGGCAAAAATATTGCTTCTAATGTCTTTTGTTCTCCCCTATAGGTCAAGATTCATCATTGAGAGCCCTAGATTGATAGGGTGATGGCTAAGGAAACATGTTTCTTGGGTATTGCAAACCATGGCCCAAGCGAGAATAATATTTATTTGTTTCCTTTTTCCTTTCCACCCTATTCACCCTAGATGAATATACACAAGACATGGTTACAAAGTATCTAACTATTTGAAACAAAATATTAGATTTGAGCTCCTTAGAGATGTGAAAATATGTGCAAGGTCTCTAGGATCCAAAATGGTAACTAGTGTAAATATTTAGTGTTGTGATATGTTTGTTATTTATAGCGCCCTTTCATCTTACTAGTTGCCTACCTGTTATACAAGTTTCTTATTTTATATATGTATTTCATACATGAAGATTTATTTCAGTTCATCAACTCTATATTTTAACAAGGGTATATTCAAACTCTATAAATGCTCCAATATGTCAATGTTATATAACAAGATTCAATGTTGAACAAAATCATTTATAACACCAACAAAAGAGGGTGATTCCCATAAAGAGACCTTATTTCGGTCCATTGACAAGATACTATAACTCATCAGCTCCCAAACCTCTAATGGTTGGGTTTAAACCATTTAAAATCTCTAGCATTGTTAAATTAGTGACGATGTTGATAAACCCAACCAATCTGTTCAATAAACATATTAGATTTGCAGTATAAAGGAGAGCCCTTCAACCACACTATAAATAGGATTTCACTAAAATATGGTGATCCAAAATATTTAAGCTTTCTTCAACTCAAACTTTTTGTGCCTTTGGAAAAATCTTCAACAAAAACTCTCATCTCTCCTCTCCCTTCATCAAAAGACAAAAAATAGTAATGGAAAAACTACTAAGGCTCTGCAACCACCATATATATAAATATATGCATCTAGAATCATGAAATTGAAACTTAATAAAATAAATCTACAAAATCAATTACAAATGGGATTATTTAGCACTATTTCAAAGTTGCAGTGAATTACCAAAAATGAAATAAATTTTGAAAACCCAAATAAATAGAATGAAAACAAACAATGTTAGTGTGGGAGACACTTGGCTGTCTTCTCTTTCTATGTCATTTGAATTTTTTTTTAGTAAAATTGGGCACAAAAATAAAAGAGATAATGAAGTTTCTTCTTTCTTTCTTAAAGCCAAAAGTTCTGCAATAGTTCCTAGGGAGAGGGGATTCCATTATCATTAACTATGTTAAATCTGTTTGACTTGAGGAAAGGAAAATCAATGCTTTTCCTCTCTCGAAGATTTTTTTATTTTTGTTGAAGTTTGGAAAAATCAACTCTCACTCCCAAGGATCACCTACAATCAAACATCTATCACAGAAAGAGAGTATAGAAAAGCTATGGAGGCTAAAATCTATTGATCCCCAAAAATGTATGAATCATATTAATGTGCATCTTCTAATGATAATAAAATAGAGAATCATTATAAAAGGATAATTAACCTAGAATCCCTAGGTGAAGATAAAACAAGATCATGACATGTGCCCTCATCCTATGACATGAGACATAAAGAAAACATGACCTAAGCAAGCTTAATTAATTAGATGAAAAGGAACCTAATAAATAAATAATTAGGAAATACCTTTTACTCTAACATCGCCTTAAGTGAAACTTAGGGAGAATTTCAAACCTCTAAAGATGAATGTATGACGGGTCTTAGAAAACAAGGCCTAGTGAGGTATCAATGTACAAACAAAAGATCTCTCAAAATTGAAGAAAAATGAGAAAAACCTAGTGGGAGAAAAATTTTCTCCAAAAGAGAGAAATACAAGTGAAGGACTAAAGAAGCCTCCAAAGAAGAGTTTGTCCTAGAAGATAGGAACAAAATATGAACATGAAGAACACCATTAAGCATGCAGAATCTGCAAATGTTGTTGAAGAATGATTGCTATAGTGTTGAAAGAAGAACCTCCGATGAAACAAATGATGATCATGATCAAGAAGACACGAATATACATTAGTACCCCTAATGACACTACTTTGATTAGATGGAAAACAAAGGAAAGTACTTGGAACTCGAATATATAGATGGCACAAGTACTGATATTTTGAAGAACATTGATCACATAAAAATGGAAGGTCGTCTCCAAAAATAGGAATGCAAGAGTGTCCATATGCTAATTTCTCTATCTCATCGAAATGCAGTTGCTACATCTGAAAGTACATAGGAACAAATATTGTATACATAGCTCACTCCAAAGTGAATCCAAAGAATCATTAACACAAACAAAAGAAACCCCCCCCATAATGTTGATAAGAGAGAGGCATGATAAGTAGACTGAAACTAAATGCTAGAAAGAAGTGCATCAAGAAGAATCAAGAACATCTGAATGTGCAAACATGAAAATACCAACACATATAAAGAGTGCAAACAAAAGACACACACACATGAGGCTGTTGTCGTGGAAGGGAAACTCACTTGACAAAATTATGATGGAAAACAAAAGAAAAATATCAAACCCCCATGGCACTTTATATCATAGTGCAAGTACAATAAGGCACAAGATGATGCGCAAGATCCCATAAATACATACACCAAAACGCTAAGGCAGTTTATTTTAGTGTGTTCACATGGTAAGAATGCATACAATGGAAGCCCATAATGTCCAAAACAAGACTACATGCTGAAAATATAATTCTTTGACAAAAAAAAGAGGAAATTGGTAGCACCATGATGAAATACACAAAAAAACATGCACTTAAGAAAAACACTCAAAAAGGAGTCTGGATGCAGAAGATATAGCCCATCAAAGTCTCCAAAATGAGAATTGAACAACAACACTAAAAATACCAATTCTTTAAAAAATAAAAAATAATCCCAAACTAAAAACCACCTACACCACTACGAAGAGCATGAAATTCTACCCTATTTCAAAAAGAATGCACTAGAAAAAACCATCGTACGCCTGAGATATGGCCTCTCAAATGTTATGTGCAAAACTGAAAAGCCCAATGAAAAGGGATTGAGTAGGGCAAAAAAGGATATCTGCCAAATTTAGCAAAAACACCCCGAAATGTGAAGGTCCACGAGATTTAGAAGTTGGAAATAAGTCTCCTCCAACCAAGTACAGGTTGCATTTATATTGCAAAAAAAAAATATTGTAAATAAATTTATTATTATTTTTTTTATTAATAAGTAAAAAATAGAAAATAAAACCTTTTTTTTTTGGAGAAGAAAACATATTAAAACTTTGTACTTTTTTTGAAAAAATATGAAAAAAAAAATTAAGGGTTGGCAAGTGAGTAGAGCCCATTGCTACCACCCTAGGCAAGGCTTGAGGGGGTCGTATCCTACTAAAGTGGTAGGTGTAGTAACCTCTCGATACCTCCGTTGTAGGCGGCGAGGGATTTGGGGCGGGGGGGGAGGGGGGCAGAGTCTGAGAGTCTTTTGCCTGGAAGGGGAAATACCCTTGGGTATCAACAAAAAAAATATTAATATTTTAAAAATTCTAAAAAGTAAAAAAAAACCTATGTGCCCTCTAAATAGGGTTTTTTAAATTTTTTCATTAAATTTGATTTTTGTACAAGAATTTTTTTAAATTTTTTACTTTGATTTGTGTGTTGGGGAGGCCATACAGCCTCCCTAGTAGGAAAAAAATGCCTCAAAATATCCCAACACCAAAATAGGTCGAATTATATATCAAAATTCATGGAAAAACCAATTGCTCCAAACCCTTGCAAAGCTGGCAACTAGAGTCCAAATCAGGCCAAACAAAAAGAAAAACTAACTTTCTCGGTAGCTCTAAATCCAAAATAAAACACTGGTTTGCTTCGAGATGCACTGAATGATAGATCAAAGCACAACATTTCTCATGAAAAGGAGAGGGGGTTATAGGTTTGGAGCTTTGATACCATGTTGAAGTTGAGAAAAATCAACTCCACAACACCCAAGGATCACCTACAGTCAAACGCCTATAACAAAAAGAGAGAATATCAAAGCTATGGAGGCCAAGAGCTATTGATAAAAAAACATGAATCATATTAATGTACATCTTCTAATGATAATATAATAGATAATCCTTATAAAATGATATTTAACCTAGAAACCCTTGGTGAGGATAAAATAAGATCATGACATGTATCCTCATCCTATGACATGAGACATAAAGAAAACATGGCCTAAATAAGTTTAATTAATTAGAGGAAAAGGAACCTAATAATTAAATAAATAATTAATTAGGAAATACCTTTTACTTTAATGGTTTCCTATTGTGATTCAAATCATATTGCTAAAATTACCTATATCAGGATATTGGATCATCAATTACCCTTTCAATGCTCTAGAAAATGAAACATGGTGTACCTCTCAATATTATTCAGTTGTGTTTGGGCAGAAGTGGGGGTGAAACATACGGCTAATATTTGTAAAAATAGAATTCAGAACAACACAGATAGCAAATTCAAGAGTTCTAGAGAATGCAAGAAGTTGTATGAGAAAGGGTAGTTGTATGTGTTGTACATACCCAAAAGACCATTTATATGGTAGGGTATTTGTAATTACATTGCATAGTAAATGAGATGTCATTGGCATACTCGTGTTGGAGTTTCCTTACCCATATGAGTTTACTCCAAGGAAAATTAGTGTCATATAAATGCTCCTTGTGCGGTGCTATGTTATTGTTGATTTTTTGTTGTTTTCATTTAGTGTTTAAGCATTATAATACTATTACAAGCAAAATAAAAGCCATTTGAGCAAATTATTAAGAGTTTAGAGCTATGTTACCACTTCTTCCCACCTAGCCCCTCCATCCTGGTCTGGTCCAACTCCAATTTGAGTTCTAGGTCTAGTCTGACCCACAGATTATGAGTTCAGATAGGGTCCAACCCACAACCTATGGGTTCATCCATAACGAACCTAGATTGAACTCGGGTATAGTATCTCCCAGTCCACATTTTTTGCAAATTTTCGCACTTTTTAAATATTATTTTGACTTGACTTTTCACTTTTAAAGAATAAAATATTCCTCCCAACCCTAATTCATGCCTTCTATCACATCTAATAGGTAAAAACATACTCATTTATAAATTTGTGAGTGAAAAACAAGATTTTTACCTTCATCATTGAAATTTTTTCTTTCTTGCACAAGCATGAATAGAGGTGAAGGTTGATCATTGATTGTTCAAATTTGGTTGTTGTGCTATTCCTAAGCACTTGCAAGTGTTTTTTTGTTGCCAGGAAGATTGTAGAGGGAGATTTCTTCAAAAGAGGTAGGTTTATTAAAAAAAAATTATTTTTTTCTCCATTTTCTTACAAATGAGCTCTTTTCTTTTGTTTTCATTCTTCTAGGTATCTATAACACATGTTCAATTTTTGTTTTTTGAAATGAGTTGAGTTATTTAGTTTCAATATTTTGAAATTTTGAATAAATAAAATTTGTTGTCTTAGGTATTACAGTGGCAACTGGTTCTACCTCCTCAAGCTCAAACCAATCTCATTTCAAAATAGACCCAAACTCTCCCCTTTAGAAATATATTGAAATAGTTCAACAATTTCCAAGTGATGGAGCATATGTTTGGATTTGTAGTCATTGCAATGTTAAATATTCAAGCTCATATAGTTGAGTGAAAGGGCACTTGTGCAGAATCCCTAGACTAGGGAACAAATCTTGTCCAGGTCTAGATAACTAGGGCATCCTGGAAGCCCAAATATTGAAATATATTGATTTGAGCAAGAAAGAGCAGACCAAACAATAAATTGTCTTAAATCAAGTCATCCTTTGATAAATAAAGGATCTTGAGGGATGAATCCCCCTACACCATCTTCTCATTTTCCACCTACAGATAGTCATCAATTTATGTCCATATTATTGTGCGGTCTCACAACACACCACAAGATTGTAAGGCTTGGGGACCCAATTTTTTTTTAACTCTTATAGTACGAGCTAGCTAGTTGGAAGATCACCAGAAGTAAAAATGGTAAAAGAAATCTTTGATTAAAGAGTACTTTGTAATAAAGTGTTTTGGGTATTGGATACTGGGAACCGAGAATGTTTGAAAGACAAAAAAGGTAATAAGGATATGAGTAAAGTGTTCTGATCCGATATTTGAAACTCGAGATAGATGGAAGTCTGGTAAAACCAAAGTATGGAAAAGTTTATGGGTAAAGCTGAATATTAGGTACCGGGTACCGGGTTGTGATATAAAGTGAAGTTTTGAGATTTTGTGATTATCTAATGAGTCTAATAGTCTAGTAATCTAGTATACATAGAAGATAATCATGCACAAAATAATAACGAGCTTGGAAAGCATGTTATTTATGGAAATTTGTCTTATAACATTTGAATAATGTTTTTATTTACATGAGATGTTTACAAATGTTTTTAAAAAAAGGGATTTAATGTGTGGAATTTGTGATTCTAGGAAATATAGATTGGGATGCAAAGTTCGGGTATGGACGGTCCGGAAAACTTGAATCGCAAATAGAATAATTTCCATATCAAGTTGCATACTCTGGGAGGTTATAATGCAGAGGGCTTTGAGTCCACCAGAATGTTGGAGATCCTGGTATTATACATGCAGTGGAAGAAAATGTCAATTTTTGGGAAGCCCATTCCTAAGAGTAAGATACTTGAAGCAATACCGAGTGTTGGAACTGACTGATAAAATGATCATTATGAATGTAGAATTTCCAACACACTATCTCGACTTAAGTTATTATCCTTGCAATAATAAAAGATTAAAACCCAAAGAGCTTCAATGAGGAATTGAAGTTGATCTCCATTCACTTCAATTATAATTTCCTGGTCAATCACTACCTTCTACATGCCTTGGTATGATTATTCCCTTGAATTCTCTCTAATGTATTTGTCTTAAATCTTGTATGTGCCTTGTGTTCTATAAAAGACTAGAGGATATCTTTTTTTAAGTTAAGTTCAAAATTTGTGGATGTCGGAAGAGCCAAAACTTCTTTGATTTTTGTTCTTTTTTCCTATTTTCTAAATCATTCTAGTCTAAAAACTTGTATGCACATAGACATTGATTAATATCAGAGCCAATTTGATAGCTACCTATCTCATTAATCTTTTGTAGCTTGTTTTGTTAGTTCAGCCGAACAAGACCATATTTTGTATCATTTAAGGGTGAATACAAAACCTACTTGGTGTCCAAACTAAAACCCTCTCTTTAAAAGCTCACATCATTTTATATGTATCTATGAAGCAATTTGATGAAGTATAAAGCGGTTTTATTTGATTTAATTAATTCTTTGGGGAATGCATGCAGAATAACTAGGAGAAAATATTAATTTTTAGTATTTTTTATGCTTTATTTTAGAATAGATGTTTAAATTTGAAAATGTTCCAAAAAAATAAATGAATGCATGAATTTTTTTTGAAAATATTTTGTTTCATATTGAAAATTGTTGAATGCTTAAAGCTAAATCTTCTTAAGTGATAGCAAATAGTTTTTTTTAATGTTCATGAAATATCATCTCAAATCTTTCAATTTCATGATACTTGTTCTTAATATTCAAATTGAAAACTCAGTGTCTATATATACATATGATTCTAAACAAAATATTACCTTTGAGATTAACAAAATAATCACATCATACCCTAAAGTGAACCTAGTACAATCATGGCCTAGTTACTGGAGACTTGGGATTGAACCGAGTCAATCTTTTTGTTTTATTTAGGCAGATTTCCCCTGTGAGATTGTCTTGTTCCATATATTTCAAGAAGGATAGGCTTCTTTGTGGTTTTTTTGTGAATATTTTTATTCTCCATGTTGTTGCGAGTGAAATCGTCATCAACAGGAGCTAGTGCTAGAAGGGGGGCATATTTTAATTTTTTTTTATCTAGTCCCGAGTTTAAGAAGAAAGCTTGTAAATTGAAATTGAATACAAGGTGGTATTTCAATATAGAAGTTGAGAAATGTTTAAAAAAAATTAACCAAAGATTATATCCTTTGATTTTGCTCACTTTTGGTAGAGTCACCGAACATACAATTTATGATACAATTGATCATAGTGAACTTGATTGCAAATTTATTTTAAACTAGTGTAAGCTTAGCCATGTGTAAAGTGATTATGTTAATAGAAGAAGTTCTAACTGCTAGAAGGAAAGAGTCGTTAAAGACAAAATTGTGTGCAACCCTAGTAAAATCAAAAATATTAAAAAACCAGCTAATACATCAAAATAGTTGGATAATTGCAATTATTATAATGAAAATCATAACACATTGCAGGAAAATAAATGAGAATGTCAAGATTTCAAAATATCTAATCAGAAACGAGGAAATGACATTAATGAGTCATCATTCTCTTTATATGTGGAAAATGCAAATGACAAAAAGGAGCGGGAAAATCGAGAGGGGGACATGTATATTTTACCCCAAATAAAAATTTAGAAGATAAAAAGGGAAATTTTCCTGATTTTATACAAGATACAAAATATCATTCCTTTAGTTTTTCTCTCTCTGATGATAATATAAATTATGATATATCTTGGTATAAAAAAGTGAAAAGTGAAGACATGGACCAAGACATGAAATATTTTGGAGGAAAGTTGAAAAATGGACACAACCGTTTATGGGAATAAACAAAGTACAAACACGAACCAAGAACCGAGGCTGGAAGAAGGTAGATTATGGTTACATTAGATGAAGTGTGTGCAATCAGCCTTTAATAAGGTCATTTTCATACATATGAGCCAAGTCATTGGTAAGTACACCTTTGAATTTATGATTATCAAACACATAAAGTTTAAAATAATTCATTGTTACAGTAGAATTGCTGATTTTTTTTTGAGTGAATTTAGATATAAGCTTGTTGTAATTCGTACCAAAATGATGATGGAAATAATCATAGAAATTAGAATTAATTGTTTTTTTAGGGTTAATCGCTTGTTAGATTAGAAGCCTAGTTAGTTAGGGTTTGTTTTTTTTAGGGTTTCTTTTGTTTTGTTTTCTTTTTCTTTGCTTTTGCTTTTTTATTTTCTTTCTTTTTGTTTGGCCCTTGAATTTGCAAATTCTGCTTAACTTATCTTGCATACATGAGATTTAATCTAAACATTTGTAAAGAGATACAATGAAATGAAAAAATGATAAAACCATACATAGTAAATGCATGCTTTAAAAATCCTAAGAGTTTCTTTATATATATGCATATATCATGTATATACATCAGTATCAAAATTCTTATTTCAAAAGATCAAAAGTAAAAAAAAAAGTAAGCCTAGCTACAGGTGGTGGTAGCCATTCAGTCGATATGGGGCACCTCATCTATTAGAGCTAAATACCCCATATAGGCGAGTTCCTAGTGAGTTTCAAAGTCTTGAATATGGAGCTTTGAGAGGAAAGGATGAAGAGGAACTACTTCCCCATGCTCCAAGAATCGAGGAATATCATCTATCGAGGGGATTCCAATGGTCAGGTTTTCCGTAGATAAAATAGTGTACAGATTCTCCAAGTGTTCAAGTCTCACTATCATATTAGCAGTTGAGATAACATCTTCCACATAAATCCCTATATCTAGAAGAGATGCTACAAAATGAGAAGCCAGGTCAAAGTAAAAGGAAAAATAGCAGCTAGATTCTACATACTTTTCCCCGAGGACTAAGAACAAGTTTGGTATAGTAAAACTAGAAGTCCCGGTGAAGAAAACCTTTTCAATCCTTTGTAATGTGATACTTCCTAAGAAAAAAATCTGATGGAAAGAGCAACTTAAACAAATTGGAGTATCCATTGCCTAGAAAATAAATGGAAAAGAAAATTGTGGAGGTGTTGGTATGTGCGAAACGAAAAAGAAAATTAAGCCGGTAAGGCAATACATGTCATCACCCAGACAAGTGGAAAGAAATGATATGTTCAAATCCAAGCGTGTGAATTAAATGAAGAATAATATGATCATGTTTTGATATAATCATGGTAACATTGATCCATTAATGAGGTGCAGTGCCATCAAATCAGAAGTGCTAGTCAAAATTTTAGCGGTTGCGATAAGAACATATCGGAAGGGTGGTAACTAATGTTTCTAAATTTAGATTTAATTTGGTGATTAAATTATTTATTGCTAAATTTTAATATATGCATATCTTTTAACACATGTAGCGGGTTGTAGTTAGCTAGGATTTGGCATAAGGTAGTAAAATTTAGCCAGAAACACACACCAACAGGGAATTTTTAAGTGAATTTTTGGGAAATGGTGAATTGATGAAGGGATTTGCATTGAATCAAAAATGAAAAGGTAACCTTTGCTACCACTGTAATTTCCAACCTAATAGCAAGCTTCACTACTTGCAAGTTGAAAATAGCTATTATTGAAATATCAAAAGTTAAAAAATGAGCTATCATTGCTATATGTGAAAAAAAAGAGAGAAATCAACTATTTAGGCTATCCAAATAACTCTACTGGGGCTATGGATTCCTAGCTGGCAATAGAGATAGGTTTGGGGGAATTACATAGATAACCTTGTTGGAGCTATTGATGCTTGATTGGCAGCAAGGCTCTATCCCTGGTTGGATTTGCAGGATTACCATATTATGTAGTTCAATGCCAATGAACTGCTTCTTTTTACTGAGTTCTAAAAATTGGAATTAATCAGAGCACACACAAATGTTTCCAGGGGAGTTTTACCCTTTTAATGATAGAACGTAGGTAAAGGTAAAGGTTATTGTTTTAAAATATGCATAAATTATAATTTATAATTGGTGATTTAATTTTAAATTTTGTTTAAATTTGGTTTTATTGGTTGCAAGTTGTTGTGTGGTCTCACAACACACCCCAAGATTGTAAGGCTTGGGGACCCAATTATTTTTTAACTCTTATGGTACCAGCTAGCTAGTTGGAAGATCACCAGAAGTAAAAAGATTTAAAAGAAATCTTTGATTAAAGAGTACTTCATAATAAAGTGTTTTAGGTATTGGATACCGGGAACCAAGAATGTTTGAAAGATGAAAAAGGTAATAAGGATATAAGCTAAGTGTTCTAGTCTGATAATTGAAGCCTGAGATACATGGATGTTCAGTAAAACTGAAGTCCAGGAAATTTTATGGGTAAAGTTGAATACCAGACCTATTGGGTTGCGATATAAAGTGAATTTTTGAGATTTTATGATTATCTAATGAGTTTGATAGTCAGGTAGTCAGGTATATGTAGAAGATAATCATGCAAGCATTTATAATATGCTTGGAAAATATGTTATTTATAGAAATTTGTGTTATAACATTTGAATAATGGTTTTATTTACATGAGATTTTTATAAATGTTTTTTTAAAGGGATTTAATGGGTGAAATTTGTGATTGCAAGAAATACAGATTGTGATGCAAATTTTGGGTATCGATGGTCAGGAAAACTTGAATCACCAATAGAATCATTTCTAGATCGGGTTACGTACTCTGGGAGGTTATAATGCAAAGGGATTTGAGTCCACCAAAATACTAAAGATCCTGGTATTATACATGTGGTGGAAGCAAATGTCAATATTTGGGGAAGCCCATTCTTGAGAGTAGGATACTCAAAGCAATACCGAGTGTTGGAACTAAGTGATAACATGATCATTTTGAATGTATGGGAAGTTCCAACATGCTATCTTGATTCAAGTTATTATCCTCATCATAATAAAAGATTAAAACCCGAAGGGCTTCAATGAGCAATTGAAGTTGCTCTTCATTTCAACTTCAATTGTAATTTTCTGGTCAATCACTACCTTCCATGTGATTTGATATGATTAGTCCCTTGGATTATCTCTGATATATATTTTTCTTATCGTGTATGTTCCTTGTATTCTATAAAAAGCCAAAGGATATCTTTTTTTAAGTTAAATTCAAAATTTGTGAATGTCAGAAGAGACACAAATTCTTTGAGTTTTGTTCTTTTTTCCTATTTTTGAATCATTTTGATCTACAAGCTTGTATTCACACAGACATTGATTAATATTAGAGCCAATTTGATAGCTACCTATCTCATGAATCTTTTGTAGCTGGTTTTGTTAGTTCAGTTGAACAAGACTGTATGGTGTGTCGTTTAAGGGTGCATATAGAACCTACTCAGTGTCTAAACTAAAACCCTCTCTTTAAAAGATCACATTGTTTTATATGTATCTGTGAAACAATATGGTGAAGTATAAAGCAATTTGCTTTGATTTAATTAACTCTTTGGGGCAAGCATGGAGAATAATCGAGAGAAAATTTTAATTTTCGGAATTTTTTATGCTTTATTTTAGAATAGATTTTTAAATTTGAAAATGTTCCAAAAAACAGATGAATGGATGGAAATTTATTGAAAATATTTCATTTCATATTGAAAATGGTTGAATGCTTAAAGCTAAATCTACTTAAGTGATTGAAAATAAAAATTGTTAAATGTTCATGAAATATCATTTCAAATATTTCGATTCATGATACTTGTTCTTAATATTCAAATTGAAAACTCAGTGTCTTATATAATCATATGATTCTAAACAACATATTCCCTTTGAGATTAACAACAAAATTGCATCATACCCTGAAGTGAACCTAGTACGATAATGACCTGATTATCGAAGACTTGGGATTGAAATAAGTCAGTCTTTTTGTTTTGTTTAGGAATATTTCCCCTTTGAGAATGTCTTGTTCCATATCTTTCAAGAAAGACAGGCTTCTTTGTGGTTTGTCTGTGAAGAATTTTATTTGCCTTGTTGCTATGAGTGAAATTGTCATCAACACATACCTCAAGAGCAAACTGTGCCCTCTACAAATAAAATATCAAAGAGACCAATGGAAACTTCATTTCAAAATGAGGCAAGAGAGATTGTCCATCAAGATATAATGAGACATGTGTCTATGCGAATGGATTAGCATTCAATATTATTTGCTCACCATATTGGTAAAAAATGGTGAAATCTATTAATGAGGCTCCAAAGGGGTATAAGGGCCTAAGTTTTGAGGTGTGTTGCACATTATTAGATAAAGAGGTAAAATATGTATTAGAATCTTTGAATCCCATAAGGGATTCATGGATCGAAACAAAGGTGACCATCGCTTTTGATGGATGTAAAGATACAAAAAATTGCCTATTGATCAATGTTATTTCAATGTCCCCTAAAGGGGCAATATTTTTTAGAGCAATGGATTGTGAAGGACAGGTGAAGGATGGTGCATTTATTGTTAATATCCTTTGTCAAGATATTCAAGAAGTGGGCCATCAAAATTTTATGCAAATTGTAACTAACAATGCAAAAAATTGTATGGTTGTTGGGCTATTGTTTTTTATAAGATAATCAAAATTTATAGGGTGTTGTACCCTTCACACAGAAAGCCCAAAGGGATAATACAAAGCTATTTTGAAAGAAATAGAAGAAAAAAAAACATAAACAACCGACCAACAGCTGTAGAAAAACAAACAAGAACTAGACAACCCCATGTAACCAAAGGGGATCAATCTGACTCCTTGAACTCGAGGTCACGAAGAGGCACCAAATTTAGGGAGTCCCTACTTCCTCAATACAATTGACTAAGAAGACTCTGAATCAAAATCCATCGAGCACTAAGGTGAAGGGAGCGGATCCACAACAACCAGCATGGTAAGGATCCACCATGCAGTGAGGGAGTTGAAAATGAAGAAGAGGAGAAATGAGCGAACAAAGGACCAACAAAGTTGTTCAATGAGGGACGAGAAGGTTCTGATAGAATAACAACAACAAATCGAGGCAACAAAGGTTCTGCAAAAGGGATAGCCAGAAGAGGATCCTGGATAGGCTTTGACTCCAAGGGATAAGAAGTCAAGGGAGGGTCGCCCTCCTCAGAGGAAACATCCAAAGAGGGAGAGCCAACCGTGATATGGTCTGAGAGAGAATTCTTCCACCAAGTAGCATAACCCTTGCAGTGGGAAAGAGGGCAACCAAAGGCTAGGTGACCAATAGAGAAACATCTTCTAAAATGAAAAGGGAGCCCCTCATAGTCTAGAAGTTGCTTCTAAGGTCTGTCCTCCACCATCAAGACCACATCACCATGGAGAGGTTTAGAGATGCCCAAATTGATTAAAATACAAGCCACCGTAGTATGCCTAATATCCCAAGATGTAGAATCCACCTTCAAAAAGATACCAATGGTGTTACCAATAACTTCAAAACAAGAATCCTCCCAAAACTAGAGAGGGAGATTCAACAACTGAACCCATAGAGGTCTAATATTTAGAGGCTCCATAAGAGGATTGACTGAGCATGACCAAGGTCAAATGAACAAAAAATGAACACCCCACATCCACACCTTGTCCAACACTCAGTCATGATCCTCAGAGGAAGTAAAGGTTGCAAAGAGAAAACCTCTAGCAAGGGGATAGAGGTCAATTTGCCTATAAACAATAGGCTTCTAGGTAACATAAACCCACTTGTGGAGATCAGGAAGGGAGGGCCACAAATCATTAAATCTTCAAACCACACCCTGATGCATATAGAAATTCTCATTCGTAGCAACCTCAAGCCCACAGACCACCACAAGGGAGGCACAAGCGCAGGGAAAAGGTTGAACCCTAGTCGAAGCAGGAGGAAACTAGGCACGAGTAGCATTAGAGAAAGACTTAAATTTTCATTTAGAAGCAATAACAGGGCCCTCGACCACACCATCCCTCATAATATTTATCATGTTTGCAACCACGCTTGACGATTGCCCAAGAGAGCTGACCCCAAACTCAACCCCAACTACACCCGAACGTGCAACGTTGTTCAAGCTCCCACTCCCGCACAAACCCTGCCCAGTTGCGTCAGCCTAAGTGCCACACACCACACCAAAGGGAATGTTTAAAAATAGAGAAGAGAGGATAAACTCCTACAAAGCCCAGTCAACACTCGCAACAAAGATATTAGGTGAATAACCCTATTGGGCGCACGACCCACTCCTGCCCAACACCATCATTCAAAAATAGAGTTTTTCTCCTGCCCAACATCATCTCAAGTTGCATTTCAATTTATTTTTGGGTTATTGTTTGAGGAGAGGTATTCATACATTTTTTGGACTCCTTGTGGTTTCCACTCCCTCAACCTAATGCTACAAAAAATTGGAACCAAAATTGAGTGGATTAAATAGGTGTATGCTAAGACCGAAGACATCCAAATGTTCATCACCAATCACCATATGACACAAGTCATATTTAGATCCTTCTCGAAATTGGAGGTGCTGAAGATAAGTTAAATAATAAACATGTTTCACTTTAGTAATATTTTTAATTTTTATAAACTAAAATTTTATTTTATTTTTATTTTCAAACAAGTTGCTGAGACCTATTTTATGTCCACCACAATTGTGTTGAGATGACTTGTGAATGTTCGTGAGCCACTCTTTAATATGGTCATCAAACCTGACTGGTTCATTTGGAGGCAATATTGCATTAAAATGGAAACTAAGGTTAAGCAAATGATCCTAGATGACAGTTGGTGGAATCGTGTTGAGTAACTCATCAATTTCACTAAGCCCATATATTAGCATGATCCGTTATACTGACATGGATAAACTTTGTTTGGGTGAAGTATATGATGGCATCGACTCAATTATTGAGAAGATGAAAGCCATCATCAATGTAAAAGAGGATGGTCTTGAAAAGAAGTTCTTCAAAGAGCTACATCAAATCATTAGAGAGATAGAACAAAATGACCACTTTATTGCATCTTCTTTCTTTTTCATTGAGTCCCAAATACTATGGTGTTGAGGTACTCCCTGGGACATCAAGAGCTTCCACATATAGAGATGTTGAAGTGGCTCAAGTGTACATGGTAGCACTTCGTAGATTTTTCAATGATCGTGACCAATGTGATCTAGTGAGGGTTGAGTTCATGGGTTTTGCATGCTTCAGTGATTGTCGTCTTGATGCTCTTTGAAACAAGTACAAGGTGGATGCTCATAGTTGGTGGCACTTCCATGACCAAGAATACATGCACCTCCAACCTCTTGCAATAAAAGTGTTATCCCAAGTAAATTTTATAGTCAAAATCTTTTATCTTTTAAATTTAAGTTTTATATTTTGTAATTTTAATTTTAATTTTATTTAGTTAAATTTTATAACTCATAACTATTTAATTTGGTCTTAATAGTTTTCTAGTTCATCTTCTTTTGAGAGGAATTGGAGCACATACTCCATCCACTCAATAAAGCGCAATAGACTACATTTAAAAAAAAGCAAAGGATGGTGTATGTGCATTCAAACTTGCTCCTCATTATACAAACAAAGTTCCTACAAGGAAGGAGCCACAAGGAAGTGGGATATTGAGCTAGAGTGTCTTGACTTGGATGCTTCCACAAGCCACTTTGCTGCACTTGATATTGATGATGACTATGAGCCTAACACATCTAGTGAGCATGAGAGTGCTAGTGTCAATGCTAGTGGCAGTGCTTGTGCGAGAGTCACTAGCGCTATTTGTGGTTCTACTGATTTACCACAACATGTAGCATCTAATATGGATGCCGATGATGATATTTTTGATGACCCATATGATTGATCAATGATCAATGATGGCTAATTATAAATACTTGACATTATTATATTTGAATTTTAATTCATATCATGACATTTGAGTATCAAAAATATTTTATTATTTGACTATGAAAGTGGTGGTGTATTTTAAACTTAATTACTACTGCAAGTATGTATATATTTCTAATTTTTATATGTTTTTGTATTAACAAACCCAACCCCAAAAAACATTTTGCTCGAACTTGCAAACCAAACCCTCAAACCAATAACTTAGGTGTAGAATAGTGCTAACACTAAAATTCATAGTTGATGGACCACTAAGGCTATCAACCTAGTGGATTATGGATTGCTAAAGATGCTGATCTTGTATTTGTGCCTTTTACTCTTTACCTAATAACTTGTATATAGAATCAATATTCATCATGAAGCACCAAAATTTGGAATGTAAATATTGAAGAATCTCACTTAAACTCTGCTTTCCAAGCTCTTGACATATCATAAGATACATCATGTACATGTCTAATAGGCCCTTCTTTAGCATAATATCATCTACTTCAATAAGATTGTCTAATAGGCCCTTCTTTAGCATCAATATCATCTACTTCAATAAGATTGACAATAGAATCTTTTGCCAGTAGATCTACGTCGATGATGATTAGATTGATCTTGACAATTATTGATAATATAGATTGTTTACGCTTTGCAAATGTAATAAAGAATATGACTTGTTTTGATAGATGATCGGTGAATTTATGATGTAAACACATATTATACTAGATTCCTTATCTTAAAGATTTAAGATTTCTACAGAACGTTCTGTTTTAGGAACCTTCTAGATTAATTGTGTCTAACTGTTTTATATTGATATTTCAGGTCAACCTCTTGGTTTCCTCATCAGGACAGAAAAATGTGTGTTCCATTGCCAAACCTCATTATTTTAGATTGGGTGGTACATAGCTCCTAAGAACAATAGTTGTTTCATAGTTTCCAATCATATGTATCTGTTTGAGATAAGATCCTTCCCATTCAGAGTAGTTCCAAAAGCTTTGTTTAGTATGAGGAGCTTAGGTCAAATAACATACACAAATAGGTGATTGCATGTTCACTTACATAGTGATCGATAAGATAAGATGCACAAATAATAAAAATATAGCTTCCAATTGCATATCATGCTGGCATGAAAGGATTCAAAATTTCAATCACCTTAGCGAACACAATTGACATTGTCCCGCTTTTCAAAAGCGAACCAGAAACGAAGCAAATACTAACTTGGATATGGCCACTATAATTCAACCAATCAATAAGCCATCTACTATTTTCTAGCTGATACACAATTGAATAGTGAAAACCCTATTTCTAGGTATGGCGAGATCGAAGGGTTGGTTCTTTATTGTTTTAACAACTGAGATGATCACTCCTGCAATTAGGTGTAATTCCTTAATTATTTGGAACAATTAGGTGTACACCATGTTGGAAAATTTTCTGTAGCTAAGCATTGAACTAGTGTAGCTGAGTATTTCAATCTGAATTTCACCAGCTAGAAATCAAAATCTTGGAGTAGACAAATTTATCCCGTCCACAACACCAGATAATTCAATTGGGTATATATTTATGTTCTTTTTGGTGGCCATGCTACTTGTTTCTAATGCACCTATAAGTATAAGTTTTCTTTGGGGATGAGCTCATCAATGTTGATCAATATCATATTAACCCATGATATCCATGACGGTCAAAGATATGCTGAACTAAATTTTGGTAAAATCTGTAGGAAAAGGCTTGGTGATCTACTCAGATTTTAACAATTTGATTGTCTAGCTAAAAATTTCTGGATTGAAACAGTGTAGGTTTCTGGATTGAAACTATGTAGATTTAAAAAATCTACACAATTTCAATCCACAAACTTTTAGTAAGATATTATCATGGACTGTGGAAAGTTGATGCTGTTAATCTGACTATCTTTAAATTTTTAACACTAAAATACAATTCAAATCAACTTAAAAAAAAAAGCCATCAATCAGATTTAATAGTGTGCTTCCAAAAATTAAAACAGAAAATTAATGAAGCAGAAAGCTCCATGTTGTAACTAGCATTGAATAGTTAAGTACACGATTCCAAACCGATAATAGATACTAGGTCTACTCCTATGCATTCCAATTCTAAACAGGTATACAACATTGTAGCATGCCCATGTAAAGATATGTACCTACAATGAAACCAAATTTTCCATTAAATCAAATGCAAATTTTGTTGGATTTTAACCCCGACTACAGGGTTACCGCATGCCCGTGGTCTGTCTTCGTCCACCCCGCGGCTATGCGATGTCCACCGTGGCACCTCCAAGCTGGCTTTCTTGCTCCGCGGTAATGCGGTTTCTTCACTTTCCTCACTGTGCCATCCTTCTCTCTTGACCACGGTTTGGCGGTTGTCGCTCTCGTCGTCCACCTCGTTACTACACCTGACCGCTTGCTGCCCGTGGTATCACGGTCTTGCCTTCTCTTCTTGCTTCACCGCCTTACCGACGGTCTTCTCTCTCCTCCCCACGGTGACTTTCCTCGCCTCCCTGTTCCGTCTGTTGCTACTGCCTCCCCGCGGTCTCTCTCTTGTTTCCTCGCAAGTTCACGAGTTGTTGTCCCTGGCGTTCCCCCTCGTTATCGCGGTCTGGTTGATCTTCCCTAGCGGTAGCATGGTGTGAACGTTTTGTTGTCGTCTGGCAGTTACCGCTGCCACTGTGGTCTGTTTGTTTAACCACGGCGCTAGCGCGGTAAGCCTACCTCCTCTGACTGCTTGTGTTTACCGTGACCACCGTGGCGATAGCGCAGTAGTCAACCTGAAGGTTGACCGTTCGACCTTTCTAGCGGCAGTAAGTACGCTCCACGGTGGATTGAAAGGATGCTTGGTTGAATGCGATTGGACAGAGATTTCTTGTTTATTGAGCTCACCAGCTTGGCTATACCTTGAGCCTTAATATCATTGTACATGTGGTGTTTTTTTTAAAACAGTTGAAATATGAT
Source organism: Sequoiadendron giganteum (assembly GCA_007115665.2). Lineage (NCBI taxonomy): Eukaryota > Viridiplantae > Streptophyta > Pinopsida > Cupressales > Cupressaceae > Sequoiadendron > Sequoiadendron giganteum. The sequence continues at coordinate 310,371,089 of CM021100.1, forward strand.
AAATATGTGTTCGTATCTTGTAAGGAAGTAGAGGAAGAGAGAAACGGAGAAGGAAGAAAATGCTCCCAAGAGCAGAGAGTAAAAATAGATTAATAACAGAAGATGAAATGTGAAGAGCCGAAGCTCTGTTGTAGTGAAAAAGATTTATGAGAATGAATATAAATATCTGGGTTGTGCATATTGTTTCAGTTTCATAATTTTTGTGTTTTTATGTTAAATGAATTTCTCTCTCTGTTCATGACCTCTCCTCCTATTGCTAAGAGTTGTTAGCCTTATCCTTTCCCACAAAGTGGTATCAGAGCATAGTTGGTCAGTTTGACTGGGAGTAGAAATGTGAGGTAAATTTGTGTGAGGAAATCATTGTTTAGATTGAGAAAATCCTTAGAATGTCTAGGACTTGTTTGTGTGCAAAAAAAAAAATCTGAGAAGTTTATCTGGGTATTAGAGATTTTGTGAAGAAGGTTAAGAAGGTAATAGGTTTTAAATGAAAATGCAGCCACAAGTGCTCTGTCTGTAAGGAAAGATGTTTGTGTTAAGAAATGGTTGTCATTTGAGTAAGAATCCATTCCTAGAGAGGAAGATATGAGAAAAGTTTGAATGTTTAAAAAAATTGAAGTCAATTTAGCTGAGAGGGAGATTTAGGTGTGTTTAAAGCCTGAGAAGAATGCTTGAAAGTTTATTGTTGAGAAAAGCCAAAAGAGCTGTATTTTGAAGAAAAAGAAAGAGATCACTGATAGAAGAGAAGCTGAGAAGAAGCCCACAAGCAGAAGGAGTTATAAGGAAGAGTTGCAGACCCTGTTGCAGAACAGAAGAAAAACAAAGGCTGAAGAAGACTAGAGACACACGAGGCTGCTATATCCTTGGAACGAGATCAAAAGAGGTAAGTTAAAATTTTCTTTACAAATGGGGAAAGTAGGGAAAAGAGTCAAGAAAGAAAATGAAAATCTTTCATCTGCAAGAGATGTTTTAGAAGAAGAGTTAATATTGCTTAGAGATGAATTGGGTACTATTAAAAAGAACAATGGGAGTTATTTTGAGAAAATAAAAGAGCAGTCTAAAGAGAAGTGTTTGTTGTTAGAAGAGAATGATGATTTAGAAAAAGAACTAAGAAGGGTTAAGGCTAGAAATGTAGAGCTAGAAGATAGGCCGAAGTCCTTTGAAGAGATTAAGCAAAAGAATGAACAATTTGAGCTAAAAGAAAAATAGTTTGAAGAGATGGAGAAAAAGATTGAAGATTTGGGAAAACTCTTGAAAAGGGTTGAAGAGGAAAATTGTTTACAGCTGAAGGAGATCATAAAATTGGAAAAAGAAAATGATAAATTAAGAGCTTGTAAAGATTGTGTGAAAATAAAATCCTCTGTTTGTGATGTCTCATGTGACACGGCAGATTTGTGTATTTTATTTGAAAAATCTATTTCTATTGAAAATGCTGATGAAATAAATTGTTTAGATGAACATGTGGATGAATATGCAAATATGGCTAAATGTGATAAAGAGATAGAATCTGCAAAAGATGTTGATTGTTTAGAAGAGAATGCAGGGTTGAAAATCATGAAAAGAATGGGTTACACAGGAGAAGGTCTTGGTAAACATGAACAAGGAAGAACATAACCTATTGAGGTTGTAATGAGGTTGAAGAATGAAGGTCTCAGATATGATTCAGGAAAAGGAAATGTTGCTACAAATGCAGGTAAGTTTGTCAAAGAAATAAAGAGTAATGAGTGTTAACACTGTCATAGAAGAGGTCACATTAAGGAGAAGTGTTGGGATTTACATCCTTGCATGATTTGTGGTTCTAAGAATCACTGTGAGGAGAAGTGTTGGAGAAATGTGTCAAAGAATGAATCTAGTTCAAAATGTATGAAGATGGACTGTGGATGGATTGATGATTCCAGTTGGTAGAAGCTAACTGGTATGTTCAAGAGATTGTACAAGTGTACACATGTGAAGGTCAATAAAAATTCTGAGAGGTATGAAGGTACACATAAAATGAAAAATGTTTGGAGGAAAAAGGAGTTGTAGTCTGATGATGCACTTGCAAAGAGTGTAGATGATAATATCAGTTTAATATTTTGAAAGATTGAAGTTGTTAAAAATTGCTGATATAACAGAACAAGAAGTGTAGGGGAAGTCACAAGAACTTCTAGATTTGAGTGAAGGATTTTGATCATGTGTAAGGTGAAATAAAGAATTAGAAATGTAGTTGAAGCTATCACTGAACATTTAAGAGTTTGATAATAGCAGCAGCTGTCTAGGAAGCATGTAAATAATTTTGTTGTTTAAGTGATATGAAATTTTAAAGATGTTTTCAAATACAGTCACATGAAGCTGTCAAGGATGCATGTATATATTTTTTTCAGTTGTTTGAGTGTAGTGGAGAGAAGACATAATATGAATAAAAAAAATAGAGGTTACAGCCGCAGCTGTTATTGCTCATCAAGAATTGAGTTGAAAAGACAGTCAAAGAATATGGATAGAGTTATATCAAAGTTGTGTTTATGAATGAGAAAGTGAAAAGTGATGGAAGAAAACAAGATTCAAAAATTTGAAAGCAAAGGTTTGAAAAATCTGTAACAGAACATAAATGGCAGCAGCCACAGTTGAAAAAGTATTTTTTGGGAAAAAGATTGAAGTTTTTATTTGTTGAATTGTTGAAACAGGAGTTTGGATAAAGAGGGAGAAATAATATAATGTTTTGCAATCAGTTTGTGGTAATCTGAAACCACCTCATTTGAAAGTTTTTTTTTAGTTAGTTAGTGGTAATCTGAAACCACCACATTTGAAGGATGAATTTGAAATAGTTAAGGAAAGTGCAAAAAAGATAACAGATCTCCCTAGCACCAACAAAGTGCCACTATGGGTAGAATTAAAATTAAAAAAAATTAATCAAGATACAGAAAGGATTGAGAAAATTCTTGTAAGTTTTTGGTAATCTGAAACCACCACTTTGAGAGAATGAAATGGAAGAACTCCCAAGCACCTGCAGTGTGTTTCCTTGGAAAGAGTTGAGTGAAATCAAAGTGGCAAAGAAATGATGGAACTGCACAAGCAGTGGCAATCAGAAGAAGGATGAGATGAGGGAAAAGAATGATAATAAGAATGAGAAAATTGGTGAAAAGACAAACAGCTAGTTTATGGTAAACTGAAACCATCTATTTGATAGAAGATAACAACAAATGGAAAAACTTGCAAGAAAAATTGCAAATGATGGAAAATAGATGAAAGAGGTTGCAATCCTCAGAGAAGAACAGAGCATGAAAGTGAGAAGGCAAATGCAATGGAGAATACAGATGAGAAAATTGAGAATAATGATCAGTTGAAGAAAGAAGAAGCTAGTACAAAGATACAGATGAAGAGACCCAGCCGAAGCTGAAAAATTTGATAAAATTTTAAGAAGATCCTGAAGAGATCGTAGGAATCAAACAAAAATCCGGCAAAGAGAAGGCACATGAGGATGTTATACAAGAGAAAAATTAAGTGAAAAGGCAAAAGAAGAAATTTGAAGCTTAAGGGGGAGATTCGGAGAAGTTAAAGAATGCCGCAGCATTTGAGATCCTACTTGGGTTTGCTGCAGTCGTGTTTAAGGGGGAGTGTTGGATTTTAACCCCGACTGCAGGGTTACCGCGTGCCCATGGTCTGTCTTCGTCCACCCGGCGGCTGTGCGATGTCCACCGTGGTACCTCCAGGCTGGCTTTCTTGCTCCGCGGTAATGCGGTTTCTTCACTTTCCTCACCGCGCCGTCCTTCTCTCTTGACCATGGTTTGGTGGTTGTCACTCTTGTCGTCCACCTCATTACCATGCCTGACCGCTTGCTGCCCACGGTATCACGGTCTTGCCTTCTCTTCTTGCTTCACCGCCTTATCGACGGTCTTCTCTTTCCTCCCCGTGGTGACTTTCCTTGCTTCCCTGTTCCGTCTATTGCTACCGCCTCCCCATGGTCTCTCTCTTGTTTCCACGTGGGTTCACGGGTTGTTGTCCCTGGCGTTCACCCTCGTTATCGCGGTCTGGCTGATCTTCCCTAGCGGTAGCACGGTGTGAACGTTTTGTTGTCGTCTGGCGGTTACCGCTGCCACTGTGGTCTATTTGTTTAACCACGGCGCTAGCACGGTAAGCCTACCTCCTCCGACCGCTTGTGTTTACCTCGACCACCGCGGCATGATTTTTAACCGTGGTGATAGCGCGGTAGTCAACCTGAAGGTTGACCGTTCAACCTTTCTGGCGGCAGTAAGTGCGCTCCACGGTGGATTGAAAGGACGCTTGGTTGAATGCGATTGGACAGAGATTTCTTGTTTATTGAGCTCGCCAACTTGGCTATACCTTGAGCCTTAATATCATTGTACATGTGATGTTTTTTTAAAAACAATTGAAATATGATAAATATGTGTTCGTATCTTGTAAGGAAGTAGAGGAAGAGAGAAACAGAGAAGGAAGAAAATGCTCCCAAGAGCAGAGAGTAAAAATAGATTAATAACAGATCAATGCAGGCTCATACATAAAAGCTCAAACCTTTAAAAAATGATAAAATGTGTATTATCTGCATCCTTTATGTGAAAAGTTTGCTGCTGTAACTTCCCATGGGTGTGCTTAAGTTGTGATATTATCTCCATTGATTTGGAGCTGTCATTTTAACTTGGATTTTTTGTTGACTTATACCGACATTACCATGGATTGGCACCACCAGTAGTTTTCTCGATTGGAAATAAATTGGTTTTCCATTTTTGAAGGGGTTCTCAAAGTGATCACATTTAGCTGTATTGGAAATAAGTTCGGAATTTTCTCTTTATGGTGTATAGTAATATTTGCTTCTAAATTGTTGAAAGCTTGGCTGTTTTCGTGTATCGGATACCATGTCTTGCTAAAAATCACCTATTGTAAAATAGAGACCATTAGAGATTTGCTTAAGGGGCAAGCATATCACAACAGTCAAACTATTTGAGACTTATGTCCTTCAACCGGTTAAAAGATTTATTGATCTTTCTGAAAGGTAATTCTTTGTCGACAACTTATTTTTGAATATGTGAACATTGTTTATCTCGTTTTATGATGTCTTCAGTTTGCTATTTCAGGTCTTTCTTAAAGATTTTAAGAATATTTATAAACATTTTGTTAGTGTATAGTTTTAATCATACATTTAGGTTGCAGTTAGGGAGATTGATTTCTTGATTGAGGAGTCATGTCCTCAAATCATGGAGATTGATAAACTTGATTGAGGAGTTCTATCCTCAATTCATGGAGCCTGACTTCTTGACTCTCTCCTATATTATGTACAACTCTTTCATCTAAATTATCAAGTTGAGTTGTTGCATTTCTGTATGCTTGTTTTCTATCTCTGAAATTCCCAAGTTAAAGAAATTTTTAATTTGTGGCAAAGTATCAAACTCCTCTAAAGTGTGATTGAGAATTCCACTACATTTATTTATACTGGAACTGTGTGGGATCTTGTTTTATATTTATAATCTGACAAGAGGCCAACAGCCAGTCTGCAGCTTTGAAGGGATTTCTTGATGACTCTTAATATATCTGCTTTGTAGTTATTATATCTTTTCTCTCCCTTAAAAATTTTCACACAGCTGTCTATTTAGTGTAAATAAGGGTTTTCCTGAACCAAGCTTGGTTCTGCTTTATATATAAAAAAATATACATTAATAAATTTTTATTTCAAGGTTTTGGTTATTATTTTTATTCATTAAATTTAATGTTCTAGCAGTGTAAGTCATAATGTATGCAAGAGATATTGGGATTTTTAGGTATAGTCATTATTATATATGTTTATACTATTTGTTATATTTGTTTGCATTTAGCATCCCATTTCTTTCTCAGAAAAGGGTAAAGGGAACTTTCCTATCAAAATAACTAAATCAACAACATACAATTTTTTTGTGCATCCTGTAGAAATATTATAACAGAATTTTGTCATTCGCTACAACACAAAAGTTTATTAAAGGAGGGAACTCATACAATCTCATTGTAATTTCATATAAATTTTAATTAATGCCACACTGGTACATAATAAGAATATTTTTTGATCCACTTTTCGTTTACTTTTAATAGATTGAAGCAGCAAAAGCAGTTGTAAGGAGAATGGTCTGGAAGGTGTTCATTATGAATAGATTGAAGCAGCAGTTGATGTGCACCTCTATGTTCTTGGGTTTTTTACATAGGCCTACCTTTTCCATAGCTGAGGAAAATAAAATCTAAAATCATCTTTTTGAAACATCTAAACTTGTAAACGAGCCTCCATGTTGAAATGTTGCATGCACTGTGTAACACATAAGCAGAAGTCTTTCAGCCATCCAAACTCCCACATAAGAAGGCATCCAGTAGACATTCATTCTTAAAGTTTGAAGTGAGAGTAGGCAACCTACTGTGTGATGACAGATCCAAAGACATCAAACAAAAATTATAGACAAAATACAAAAAAAAAAACTCAAACAGTAGACAGGTAAACCATAGCATCCCGGTTTAGCATCCACTTGTTGAATGGGCTGCTACAATGTGTTCTTACCGGACTCTATGCATTCTCAAATGGACCACTACTTACACCTTTCACAATGGAGAGGTTATTGAGTTAATTCTTCAATTCCTTTTGCTAATAATAATTTGTGCTTCTCTTAGCATAGCAGCATTTTCATCCATTACCCATTTCATAAAAGCTATAAAATGATGAATTATGTTGCTCTCTGATTTCACATCTCTATCCATAACTGCACACATCTGCACACATCAACTCCGTTCAGTCATTTACAATCTCTACACATTTACGAATCTTTAAAAAAGTAGAGAAAACTATTAAAATAATTTCTCAATATGCAACTAAACATGTATTTCATACACAACTTTAAAACTTAGAAAAAGAAAAATTCACTCTATTATTTAAATATTTTGAGATTCTTATTTCTAAAATAATTGCTTACCCATCTTTCCAATTCCATCCATTCTACTTAGGACATAAATACAATTTTCCATCGAACTTTTTTATAACATCTTTCGGAATCTGCTAAAGCAAACACAATGCTTAGCATAAATAACAAAACTGTTACAATGAAATTTTACATACGCTCTTATAAGAGAAAGACAAATTGAAATTAAAAAAAAAAAAACATAGATCATATTGCTTACCTGAAATTTTCAACATATTCGAAAGCTGTTGGAAAACCCTAAATAAGTTTCAGGTAAAAGATCATGTGCAAAGCAACGAATGGCAGCTTTAACATGAGTTTACACCCACTAACCCTAACCCTTGTCCTTGAGCCATGGCAGCTCCTCCCACTGCCATTTTGAAGCAGAAGAAGATGAATTAGTCATGCATTTGGCCACCGCTTACCAGTGGTCGACGCTCAAACACCCACCATCTTGCATACAAACAAAAGCACATACTAGGTAAAGAATAAAAGTGGAGTAGGGAAATGTAGAGATAAGGGCATTAGGGTCCATTCAGTACCGCCTGGCATTTAATACGGTTACATATTACCTTCACTCTTGTTGTACCCTTCACAACCCTAATCTAAAGGGAGGTGGACATTAACCAAACACGATATGGTCAAATTTTTAAGCTAACATGATTTTCTTGTAGTTTGAAAGGTTGGCATGGTAGTCAACTTTGTTTTGTCACTTTAGTTCAATGGCATGAGAGGGCAATAGAATAGTAGAAAAATAGTAGAGCTAAGGGCAACATAATAAGAGAGGAAAGATGATTTACAAGTACAACAACAAAAGAATTTAAATTATGTTTTATGATATGTTATTGAATATCGCCAAGTGTATTAGTCCATAGCACATGTTCTTAACAATTGAAAAAGTAACTAACTAAACTATCATCATTTCATAAGCATGAGTTAAAAATCTATATTAGAAAGATGATTTTAGGAGTTGGTGCAAGGGGACAACTTATCATTGAGGAAAATACCCCCAAATGAGAGCAGATTAAGCAGCCAACATGCCATTCTTTTTGTGGGGTTTTGGATACCCCAAATAAAGAATAACATGCTTCCTATTTACTTTCAGTTCCCTCAATGCAAGGTAGATAATACAATAGGAGAACATATATTAGATGTTAGATATCAACAACTCTTACTAAAGATGGTTGGGGAGTCCTAAGTCCCCATAACAATTCTACTTATATGGTCACAAAATTTGAATATACATATCTAACATGCATTGAAAAGAAACTGGAGAGCGTAGAAGCAACGTAGAAATTGGAAGATATCAAGGTATAAATTTGAAAATCCTCCAAAAATTGGAGGATAACAAAATGTTCAAGGAGTAAACAACGAAATTGTAGAATCTTGTGGTTGTTGGGAAACATAAATGGTGTGTTGCAAAGAAAATTATCCCTCGTCCAACAAGGTCACACACAATTTTCACTGACAGTTTAAAATTAGTGAGTAGGACTCAAATAAAAGAGCTACCCCCAAAAGATGTGGAAACGAAACAAAATGATCTAAGAAGTGAGGTAGGAGAGGCTAAGATATGGGCATGGGTAGTACAACTATTAGATAAATGAGAAGAGTTGATAGGAAGCTAAGTTGAGAGAAAAATGATGACGAAAGAGAAAGTTAGATCAAATCAATACACATAATCATCATCAAAGGAGTGAAAGACTATGGGGAAGGGAAGGACACAAGCAATTTGAAAAGTAATTTTCTAAATGATCAATTACAATGGAACTTAGGTCATATACAACAAGCAAAAAAAGTTAGAAGAAAAGAGCAAGAGATGAGCATATTTGTGTGGAGTTGCTAAGGTTCACAATTTCACTTAAACAAAGAGCTAACCTTGTTGCAACAAGAAGAGAGAAAATTGAAGGAGAATGGGCATACCCAAGAAATAGAAGCCCATTGTACTAACCAACCAACTCTACATTGGTAATTTGGATTTATAAAATCTAGCTTTGAATCCATACTCATTCTTAAAAAGGGACATTTCAGTTTACAATAAGCTAGTGAAGGTAATGCTTGAAGGGGATTTCAATGCAAGAAAAATAAATAAATTGGAAAAAATTCTATTAAAAATGATGGCTTGGTTACCAACCCTTTCTGGATAGAAAAGGAGGGAGTCATCAGACTAGAGTTTCAACAGATTGTCATGGTACCATTACTTATTTGGGAAAGAGTTGTTAACTTGATAACACCCCTAAATTGAAGGGACATCTTGGGGAGACCTTTTCTTTTCAAAAAAATTAGGGATGGGAAGGATGTGTTTTATCCCCATCCGTGAAAAAAAAAATGGCCAAGCATTCTTGGGACCCTTTACTACCTCAATTATATTTAAGGGTCAATTTTAAACATTATATTTTGTGTTGACAGGCAGCGGTGCAACCACACAATTTCATTGTGGTGACATGATGGATAGAAGAGAGAAAACATATAGAAAAAACACAACGACAACAAGACTAAACACACAGAAAATATGCAGATTCAAATATATTCCTTGTTTGCTTCAAAATACAAAAAACTACATAGTATATTATCTGTTTTACACTGTAAAATAAAACTTAAACTATTTGGACAGATGTCCAATATAAAGGGTGCTACATTCACACCTCAAAACTGTAACTAGTTGCGATCCTGTAGCCGATGTTGTCATTGTACTATGTCTAATAAACATTATTTTTGTGCACTGATGTCTCCTTACTTTTTGTTGAACATTCCTTTGTTGCCGATGTAGACTTAACACTTCAACACCACAAATTGACTTTTACTACACTAACTGTTGCATACATTATTTTTGTTTGTTTACAACTCATGAGAATGAGTGCTACATTCAAATTTCAAAATCACCTACCTTAATTAATGCTGGTAGGTTGCAAGTCAAATTGTGCAAGCTCAAAAAGAGCACTTAGTTCAAATTCAAATTTACCTAACCTCATTTATTTCTACAAGTTTAAACGCTGGCTACTGGAGAGTCTTCAATCTGATGTGGGGTGTTGACTTGAGATTATTTAATATTCCAACACTCCCACTTAATCTACAAGTCAGATGTCATTCTACAATTTCCTTTCGAAGCTAATCTCCCAAGCTATCCACAATGCCTTGAGCCTATCTCTTAGGTGTTCAAAACTGTCCTTTAGTAATGCTTTAGTGAAGATGTTGGTTAGCTATTGCTCGGATCTACAATATTGTAATTCAATGTCACCTTGTTCTACCAATTCCCTTATGAAGTGATATCAGATCTCAATGTGCTTGCTTCATCCATGGAAGATCGGGTTCTTTGTTAGCACTATTAAGGAAACATTGTCACAATTAATGATTGTGTTGTCTTCTTGTTGTTGCCACAAATCTACAAGGATCCTCATCAACCAAATGCCATGACATGTTGCTGTATTTGCTACTATGTACTTAGCTTATGTTGTGTTGAGAGAGACAATGGGTTGCTTCTTCGATGCCCATGAGATTGCACCTGATCCCATGTTGAAGACATACCTTGATGTGCTCTTCCTATCATCCACATTTCCTACCCAATCACTATCTGTAAAACCATCCAATTTAAATTCATTAGATGCACCATAGATGATGCCAAAACTTGTTGTTCCATTGACATACCTCAAAATCCGCTTTCCTGCTTGGCAATGTGTGTCCTTAGGTTTCTCCATGAGCCTAGATATCAAACTTACTGCATACATCATATTAGACCTAGTTGATGTGAAATACATCAAACTTCCAACTATACTCTTGTAGAGGGTCAAGGGTCCACTTCCTTACTGTTGTCATGTCCTTTTGCAGTTTCAGACCCATTGTTGTTGGTGTGGCAGCAAGTTTATTGTTATGCATTTTAAACCTTCTTAAAATATGTTTGGTATAATTTTATTGTGAAATAAAAAACTTCATGTTGTGTTTTTTGAACTTCTATCCCAATAAAATACTTCAAAAAACCTAAATCCATCATCTCAAATTCATTTTTCATCACCTCTTTGAAATCAACAATTTTGTTGTCACTATTACCAGTAAAAATCAGATCATCTACATATGGGTAAGTGCACCAATCTGTGACACAATTTTGATGTCAAATTGCAAAAAAAACCCATATAGGCCATATTGCGCTCGCCAAATTTGAAAAATGCCACATTTGGTGAACACCAAATTTGGCGCTTGCCAAATGGCTTTACCAATTGGCAAGCACCAAATTTGGCACTCTCCAAATGGCTTTAACATTTGGCGAGCGCCAAATGGCTTGAATTTTGCAACCGGTGAACAAGTGTGAGTTCTCTTTCTTTTTGCAATGAATTTTGGAATGCATTTTTCTAAACTCTTTTATTTTCGCTTTCTCTTCCAAGGAAACTATATACATGAAATAAACATTTAAGTATAAGTTTACATTTACATATGGACATTTACTTTCATATACTTTAATTTATATTACATGTATATAGGTAGGATGTTTGAGAGTGGTTTCATATCTCTAGGAATTATAATGCAAATTCTAGTTTTTGGAAGATCTTAAAAATTTCAAACTTAGTCAAATTTCAGTAATCAACAATTCAAATTTCAGTAATCAGGAGGTCAAATTTTAGTAGTCAGCAAATTGTATCGACTTTCTCTCTCCTTCTCTCTACTCTCTATCTCTCCACTCCCTCTATCTCTCTCCCTTTCTCTCTCTCTCTCTCCCCTCTCTCTCTCTCTCACCCCTCTATCTCCTCCCTACATCTGCCACCCCCCTCCCCTCTCTCTCTCTTTACCTACCTCTCCCTCCATCACTTTGTATCTCACTTATGTCTCCCTCCCTACCTCTTTCCCTCTCTACTCTCTATCTCTCCTCTCCCTCCCTCCCTCTACCTACATCTCTCTCTCACTCTTTATCCCTCTCTTCCCCCACTTTCTCTCTAACTCTCTCCTCTCTATCTCATAATTCTCTCTCCCTCCCTCTCACTCTCCCCTCTCACTCTCCCCTCTCTCTCTATCTCTTTCTCTCTCACACACAAACCTCTATCTCCCTCACTAACATTCCCTCCCTCCATCCTTTCCTCTCTACTTCTCTCTATCTCTCCTCTCCCTCCCTCTCTCGACCTCACCCTCCCTCCACTTGTTTTTGTCTCTCCTCCCAATCTCTCTCACTATTGTCCCTCCCTCCCTCCCCCTCTTTCTCTCTCAATCGATATTTTTCTCTATCTCACCATTCTCTCTCTCACTCACACACACACCTCTATCTCCCCACCTATCCCTCCCCTCTATACTCTTTATATCTCCTCTCACTTTCCCTCTCTATACATACCTCTCTCTCCATCCCTCTCTATCTCACTTATGCCTCCTTCCCCACCTCTTTCCCTCTCTACTCTCTATCTCTCCTCTCCCTTCCTCTACCTACCTCTCTCTTTGTCTCTCCATCCCTCTCTTTCTCTCTCACGCTATCCTCTCTATCTCACCATTATCTCTATCTCTACCTATCACCCCCTCCTCTCTAAATCACCATTCCCTCTCCCAGTTTCCCTCCTTCCCTCTCACTCCCTCCTCTCTAAATCACCATTCTATCTCTATCCCACTTTCCCTCATTCCCTCTCTATGTATCACTTATCCCTTTCTACCTCTCCCTCCCTCCAACCTCCCTCTCTCTCTTTATCTTTATTTCTCATTCTCTCCTTACCTCTGTACTCTCTATCTCACCACTCTCTCCACCTCACTCTCCCTCCTTCCCTCTCTCCCTCCTATCCATCCCTCTCTCCTTCCCTCTCTACCTATCTCTCAGTCCACTACCTACCACTCTCTCCCTCACCCATCTTTCTCTCTTACTCTCTCCTTCCCTCTCTACTCTATATCCCTCCCCCCTTCCCTCTCTAATCTATTTCTCTCTCTCCCCCTTCCTCTATCCCCTCATTTTCTCTCCTCTAACTCTCTCTCCCTCTCACACACACTCACCTCTATCTCCTCCTTTCCTCTCACACCATCCCTCCACTCCCCACTTCTCTTTATCTATAATCTCTCTACAGCTCCTTCCCTCTATATTTATCTTTATCTCCCCTCTTTCTCTCTTTACCCACTTCTCCCTCCATCACTCTATATCTTAACCATGTATCCTCTCTCTATCTCTCTCTCTCTCTCACACACACACACCTCTATCTCCTCCCTACTTGTCCCTCCCTCCCCTCTCCAATTCTCTCCATCTCTCCTCTCTCTACATCTCCTACCCTCTCTACCTATATTTATCTCCCCTATCCCTTTTTTTACCTACCTCTCCCTTCATCACTATGTATCTCACCTATGTTCCCCTACCTACCTAGGGTTGAGGTATTAAGGGTCAAGGGTTGATAATTGAGGGTTGAGGGTTTAATTTATAGGGTAGATGGTAGAGGGTAGAGGGTTTAAGGGTTGAGGGTTGAGGGTATAGGGTAGAGGGTAGAGGGTTTAAGGGTCAAGGGATTAAGGGTTGAGGATTGAGGGATTAGGGTATAGAGTTTACTTGGGTTTAAGGGTTGAGGGTATAGGGTTGATGGTAGAGGTTATTGGGTTTAGGGTAGAGGGTATCGGGGTGAGGGTTAAGTGTTTAAAGGTTTAAGGGTTGAGGGTATAGGGTTTAGGGATTAGGGTAGAGAGGGAGGGAAGGATGGAGGGAGAAGTGAGATAGAGAGGAGAGAATACGAGAAAGGGATAGAGATATATGAGGGTTGAGGATCTAATGTATAGGATAGAGGGTTGAGAATTGAGGGTATAGGATTGATGGTTTAGGGTATTGGGTTGAGGGTAGAGGGTAGAGGGTAGAGGGTAGAGGGTAGAGGGTAGAGGGTAGAAGATTTAAGGGTTTAGGGTTGAGGGTAGAGGGTTTAGGGTCTAGGTTTAAGGGTATATGATTGAAGGATTAGCATTGAGGGTCTAATGTATAAGGTATAGGGTATAAGGGTTTAGGGTTTAGGTTTTAAGGGTAGAGGATTGATGGTTAAGGGTTTAATCATTTAGGGTTTAAGGGTTGAGGGTCAAGAGTTTAAGGATGAGGGTAGATGGTTGAGGGTATAGGGTTGATGGATTAGGGTTCAATGTCCAACATATAGGGTACAAGGTATAGGGGTTGAGGTTTTAGGGTTAAGGGTTTAGGATTGAAGGTAGAGGGTTGAGGGATGAGGGTTTAAGGGTTAAGGGTTTAGGGATTAGGATAGAGAGTTTAATTGGGTTTAAGGGTTTAAGGGTTGAGGGTAGAGGGTAGAGGGTTTAGAGGTTTAGGATTTCAGGGTTGAGGGTTGAAGGTTTAGGGTATAGGGTTGAGTGCTCAAGGTTTTAAGGGTTGAGGGATTAGGGAAGAGAAGGTGGGATGGAGGGAGGGAGAGATGGAGGGAGAGTCTTGAGAGAGTGAGGGATGAACTAGGAGAGAGATAGAGGTTAAACAGTTAAGGATAGAGGGTAGAGGGTTTAAAGGTTTAGGGTTTAAGGGTTAAGGTTTTAGGGTTTAGGGGAGAGGGGAGTGAGATAGAGGAAGTGAGTGAGAGAGTGAGAGAGAGAGACTTGAGAGAGGGAGAGGGGGTAGGAGGGAGATTCTTGAGAGAGAGAGTGAGCGAGGGAGTGGGAGAGAGATAGAGGGTAGAGGGGTTAAGGGTAGATGGTTAAGGGTTGAGGGTAGAGGGTTTAAGGGTTTAAGGGTTAAGGGTAGAGGAATAAGGGTAGAGGGGAGAGACATAGAAGGAGTGAGTGAGTGAGTGAGACAAACTTGAGAGAGGGAGAGGGGTAGCAGGGAGAGAATTGAGAGAGAGAGAGAGAGGAAGTGGGAGTGGGAGAGAGATAAAGGGTAGAGGGTAGAGGGTTTTAAGTGTTTAGGGTTTAGGGTTAAGGGTAGAGAGAGAGAGAGAGGTAGAGAGGGAAAGAAGGTAGAGATATTGAGAGAGAGGAGGCAAGGAGGGAGAGAGAAAGAGGTATAGAGGGACAAATAGGTAGACCCCTAAACCCTAATCCCTCAACCCTCAAACCTTAAACCCTAATCCATCAACCCCCATACCCTCTTAATCCCTCAACCCTCAACCCTTAAACCCTAATCCATCAACCCCCATACCCTCTTAATTCCTCAACCCTCAACCCTTCAACCCTAATCCCTCAACCCCTATACTCTCTTAATCCCTCAACCCTCAACCCTTAACCCTTAAACCCTAATCCACAGAGACAGAGAGAGAGAGTGAGAGAGAGGGAGGGAGAGGGGGTGGGAGGGAGAAACATGAGAGAGAAGGAGAGGGAGACAAAGTGGGAGAGAGGTGGTGGGAAGGATATACCTAAGAGAGTAGGAGAGAGAGGGAGTGAGAGATAGAGGGATGGGAGAGATACATGGAGTGAGAGAGAGAGACTTGAGAGATAGATAGGGGGTGTGAGGGAGAGGGAGTACTCGAGGGAGAGG
>CM021100.1:310386488-310413734 GCA_007115665.2 Sequoiadendron giganteum
GAGAGATAGAAAGAGGGGGAGGGAGGGAGAGATAGAGAGAGTAGAGAGGGAGGAGAGAGATAGAGAGAGGTGATAGAGAGAGAATTAGAGAGGGAAAGAAGGTGGAGACATTGAGAGAGAGGAGGCAAGGAGGGAGAGAGAAATAGGTATAGAGGGACAACTAGGTAGAGAGAAGTAGATATGAAAGGAGAGATATAGGGAGAGGTAGGGATGGAGAGAGAGGTCTAGGTAGAGAGAGGGAGGAGGAGATAAAGACAAAAATAGAGGGAAGTAGAGAGGGAGGAAGAGGTAGGGATGGAGAGATAGATGTGAGAGAGATAAGAGAGAGGATGGGTGAGATAGAGAGAAAGAGAGTAGAGAGGGAAGGGGAAAGAGAGAAGTGAGATAGGTGATAGAGATGTGTGATGGAGCTTAAAATTAGAGAGATAAGGAGGAAGGTGGAGAGATTGAGATGAAAGGAGGGGGGAGAGAGAGATGTATAGAGGGATAGGTTAGATAGAGAGAAGTAGAGAGCAAAGGTGGGTGAAAGGAAGAGAGAGGGAGCAAGAGAGGGGGAGAAAGAGAGGGGAGATAAAGAGAAGTAGAAAGGGAAGGAGAGAGAGAGAGGGAGATAGAGACAATTAGAGAGGGAGGGATGGAAGGAGAGAGAAGTGAGATAGAGAGAACTAGAGAGGGAAGGAGAGAGAATGACAAGATAAAGAGTAGAGAGGGGAGGAGAGAGTGAGGGAAGCAAAGAGAGAGAGAAAGAGAGGAGAGGGAGGGAGGGAGGGATAGGTAGGTGTATAGAGTAGAGAGAGATATATAGAGATTAAAGGAGAGGGATGAGAGATAGAAAAATGTAGAGAGGGAAGAAGGTAGGGAGATAGATATTGGAGAGGGAAGGAGAGAGAGATGGACATGTAGAGACATAGTTCTTGAGCTCAAGGAAGATATTGTTAGATAAAGGGATGGAGATAGTGAGAGAGAGAGAGGTCTAGAGAATAAGAGATGAAAATGAGTGAGATAGATGAAATTCGACCTCCTCTGTACTAAAATTTGACCTCCTGATTACTGAAATTTGACATGCTGATTACTGAAATTTGATTAAGTCTGAAATTTTTAAGATCTTCCAAAAACTAGAATTTGCATTATAAATCTTAGAGATCTGAAACCACTCTCAAACATCTTGCCTATATATACATTAAATATAACTTAAAGTATAAGAAAGTAAATGTCCATATGTAAATGTCAACTTATACTTAAATGTTTATTTCATGTATATAATTTCCCTGACAAAGAAAGCGAAAATCTAATTTTGTGCATAGCAAGCCATTTGGCGCTCACCAAATGACTCATCACATTTGGCGCACGTCAAATTTGGCGCACACCAAATGTGATGAGTCATTTGGCGCTCGCCAAAAGGCCTACTTTAGACGTGTTAATTAACAGGATTTGCTAAATTTTCTCATATTTTTGACTGTGCTCCCCATCTCATTTGCACATCTTTCAATGCAAGTTTATAAAACAAACCGTGATAGCATTAACCTCTATCTTAGCTATCTAAATATATAATTCTTTTTTCATTTTGATTTAGTTAAGGTTTTGATCCATGGCTTCTATTGTAAATGCCTTCATTTTTGGTCAAAAACCAACATGTGCTAGGTTTAGGATAGATTTTTACACGTTCATCGGAACGTGAAAAAAATTATGGTTTTTGAAACTAGACTCCATTCTACACATGATGAAAAAAAAAATCAATTTTTCGATTAGTTTGCAAAAAATTTGGGGGGGAGCACGCTCAAATTTCAACTTTTCAGGATGTGTCCACTTTGAAAATTCATAAAATATTATATATTCATTAAAAAAATTATCCGAAAGAAGGAAGATAAACTACATGGTGCTAGCTAATTTCTCACCATTGGGATTTTTGAAATTCTAAAAAAAAGTTAACCAAAAAGGGGGGAGCCCTCATGCGCTATGCTATTTTTTTTGATAAAAACAGGACCTGTTTTGCCACCCCTTGAGACCCTTAATATTCATTAATTTCAAAAAACAATATTAGTTTAGAAAATAGACTCGGAGCACTTCAACTTTTGTTCTTGCCGCATCTTGAAATTTTGAGCGTAACTATCTTCATTTTCTCTTGCAAATCAGATTTTCCTGATTTCAAAAAAAAAGTGGCATCTTAAGAGCCAAAATTGTGTCACAGATTGGTGCACTTACCCTGAGGTTTACAACCTCCCTCAGCCTCTACCAGTCTCTATATTCGAACTCTTTTGTTCTTCATTGCACAACATTTACTTTGCATTGTGCTTTTCATATTTGCTTCCTTATACGAAAAATGAAATGGATTGTATTGGTTTTAATGGTTTTTCATTACTATTGCACTTGTTCGATGAAATATGGAAAGGGCTTGACTGTTTTTGTATTCCTCTATTCCTCATTCCACAAACTTCAACTCTACAATTTCTTTTATTACATTTCTTTGTTATTCCAAAACACATAAATGGTTACAATATATTTGTCTCTTACTACGATATATTCATAGGGTTTTGATGTTCATCATTTTGAGGGTTTCTGCCATGCACTTGCATTTGTGTCTTGCTCATTGCACAGACTTTACCGCTGCAATTTTCTTATAATATTCCCACATTATTCTGAAATATGAAAATGGTATGATTGGTTTTCATTTCAAAGATATTTTGGCATGCAATAGTATTATTTTGTTCTTCCATGCACAATAGTTATGTCTGCAAAATGCTTTTTTTTTTATTGTTATTAGTGTACATGGAATGGTATGAATGGTTTTCATTTTGAAGATATTCTGGCATGTTTATGTATTATTTTGTTCTTCCATGCACAATAGTTATGTCTGCAAAATTATTTTTTCATTTCATTGTTACTACCAAACATGGAAACGGTTTCACTAGTTCTAAATTACAGGGTTTAATCTTTGACAATGCACAAACTTTGACTTTGCAATTCCCAAGGTTCAATATTTCTATGTTATTCCCAAATATCAACATGGATTCACTTGTTTTAATATTATTTTGTTCTTATATATGTATTTATCTCTCCATACATACATATACATATTGTGCATGGAAGAAGACAATAATACATAGACATTTTTCCATACTTATATATTCCCATACATGTATATGGTATGACTGGTTTTCATTTCAAAGACATTCTGCCATGCAAACATATTATTTTGTTCTTCCATTCACAATAGTTCACTCTACGAAATGCTATTTCACGGTTTTCACTAGTTCACAATTTCAGGGTTTTTTGCCATGCACTTGTAGTCCTCTCTTTGACAATGCACAAACTAACTCTGCAATTTGCCTTTAATATTTGTTTGTTATTCCAAAAAATGCAAATGAATTCACTTTATTTCATTTCGAAGATATTCTGCCATGCAATTATATTATTCTCTTCCTATATATGTATTTTCTATATATGTATATATATATTGTGCATGGAAGGTACAAAATAATACATACACATATTTCCATAAATATACAAATATACAAATTTATATATATATATATATATATGTATATATGTATATATATATGTATATATGTATATATATATGTATATATATATGTATATATGTATATATATGTATATATGTATATATATGTATATATGTATATATTAGACCACCGTGTGACCCTACCACTTGTGCATCTACCCATATATATATATATATATATATATATATATATATTTGTTCATAATTAGAGGGTTATCTACCATGCACTTGTATTCATTTGTTCGACAATGCACAAACTTTCACTCTACAATTTTTCTTTGCTATTTTTTTCGTATTCCAAAATATGAAAATGAGTTTACTAGTTTTTATTCGAAGATATTCTGCCATGCAATTAAAGATGGGGATACCAAACCAACATTGAACATATAAAGAGATTTACAAATATATAAATGCATATATCCATATTTTCCAATTTCCATTTAGCACAACTCACTTCCATAATCATATATACATGGAACTGCAGACATTCAACTCCCCAAATTAAATAGTGAAGTTGTTCTCTTTGATGGAGAGTCTAACCAATGGAACAAAGGATGCATTACACTCTCCATCGACAAGAACAACTTCACTAATTAATTAATTCCATATTCATATAGGCATGGAGCTACAGACATTCAACTATTGTTGCCTTCTCCTCCTTTGCCACATGCAACCACCAAAAATGAATGTGTTAAGCCCGCCATAATACATGCAATCTCTACAATTGAAGGCATCCAAACAAGTTTCCAAATTTGATAAAGGACACAAATTAAAGACTCTATAACAAACCACCATTATAGATTTACAAATTCAAAAATGCATTTCTCAATCTTTTCCAATTTCCAATCTTACCATTACTTTTTATGAATTCTTTAAGCCTTTGAATGCCAATCTATTGTATGCTATGCAAAGTGGGATAGGGAGAGGCTTGGATTGGATTTGGTGGTGGGACAGTCTTGGCTCTTTTTTGTTCTTCTGCCATTGGATGTGTTAAAATATTGGTGGCGATGTAGTGCAAGTGGTGATAGTATAGGGGAGTGTGGGATATACAATTTTTAAATTTTGGTTGCATGTTTTAATGCTAGAGGCCATGAACATGCAATATGTGTATACAAAATGAAGAGCATAAGTAGTAGCATATATTTAAGGGGAGTGTGGGTTATACTAATTTTATATTTTTCCTGCATGTTTTAATTCTACAGGCCATTAACGATCAATATGGCTTGTATGTTTGTGGTATCAGATGTGCTTTGAATATTCTATAACATGTAAGACTATGAATAACTATTTGTGTTTGGGACAAATATAAAATGAAATTATAATACTATTTTGGCAGTACAATTATTTGAGTACCCTTGTTGACTTTGTGGGTGAAAACTATTTTACAATTGCATATTAAGGGGGTCATATACACCATATGTTTGGAGCTCCACATGTTTCTACATGATACTATTTACAAGGTTGCATGAATTATTTATACATATATATATGTATGTATACATAAATATATGTGTATGTATGTATATATGTATATATGTATGTATGTATAAATATATGTGTATGTATGTATATATGTATGTATATATGTGCGTATACATAAATATATGTGTTTGTATGTATATATGTATGTATGTATGTATGTACATATATATACATATAGATGTACATGTATGTATCTATATATGTATATATGTACATATATAGATATATATGTGTATGTATGTATATATGTATGTATGCATGTATGTATATATATACATATATATACATATAGATATGTATCTATCTATATATGGATATATGTACATATACATATATATGTGTATGTATGTATGTATGTCTTTATATCATAAAGATTATGGTATATTTGGCTGACACCTTCTCATTGTGTGTCTTGTTCACTCTACTTCATCGACATGTAAAGAAATACATGTTCAACCCAGCCCATTGTTCCTTCCAAGCTTCGCTAATGGTGAGTTGCAATTGAAAGCTATAAAGTTGACTAATTTCTTTGTGTATTAAGCTAAGCACTGCCTACATTTCTATAATATAAGTATGTGTAAAATTCTTTATGTATTGATTCATCCCCCTTTCATTCAAGTTCTTGTAGCAAGCAGGATAAAGGTGATTGCAACAAGACACAACATCAGGAGAATCCATACTATACAGGTGAGGTTTCTAACCTCACTAAGGCTCTACCACTTTCTCCTATCAGTAAATGGTTTTTTTTTTTGTCTCATTGGTTTTGATCATATTATTTTGGTCTTTTTTAAATTGAAGGAATTTTATGGCTTTCTTGGTGCATGTAGAATGTGCTTGATGAAGTGTATGGCATCTAGGGTGTTTATGAACACTTCCAATTTTTGTGTTCTTAAACAGGCTTTATTTTTCGAGGAAAATAATGCTTCTATCTTGCATCACTCTATCTTTAATGGGTTGTTATTTCTTATATTTCTTTCATCTCATGGTTAGCCATAATTTGTCATCATTGAATTGCCTACCACATTACCATTCCACCTATGCTTTTAATATGTATATGCACATATATTTGTAGATGCATATATGTACATATGTTTATATATGTATATGCATATATAAACTTTTATGTTTATGCATAATTGTACATATATTTATATGCATACATGTACATATGTATATCCATATATCTACGAAAGTATGCACATATACAAGTGCATGGCACACAACCTTCCAAATTAACATACAAATTTATTGTGCACATACATATATATGAACATAGGTATGAATGTTTATAGATTATTGAATGCACATACATATGGACATCCACTATGTCTGTACATGTAGTAATCGATACACATAATATATGTATGTGCACAATGATTGATTGTGAAATGATGAACAAATGAAAGGAAGTAGGGCCGGTCAAATTTGAACATACACACACACACACACACATATATATGTGTGTGTGTGTGTGTGTGTGTGTGTGTGTGTGTGTCTATTTTGCCTCATCAATTCTAGCAATTCTATATTGTTGGTAAGAAAAATAATTAATTCTAGTAATTTTAATCACTATACTGGAAAAATTGTATTATAATCAGTTTATATTTATCCCAAACACAAATAGTTATTCAGTCTTACATGTCATAGAATATTCAAATCACATTTGATACCACAAACAAACAAGCCATGTATTGATTGTTAATGGCTCGTAGCATTAAAACATGTAGCCAAAATATAAAATTAGTATAACCAACACTTCCCTAATATATCACAACTTGCATTACATCACTCCCAACATTTCCATATATCAAATGACATGATAACATCAAAGATCCAAGATTGTCCCATGACCAATTCCATTATATTATACACAAGAGGTTGTTGCACTTTATACATTCTATATCATGTAAATGGTGTTTCTAGTGTTGTGTCCATGACTATATGAAGATTCAAGTGATATTGTTAGTGGTTGTTAATGCATATTGTTCTATACATGCAATAGTTATGTGAAGTTTGTTGTACATTTCAGCCCAATCAAGAATTCACCATAAACAAAGTTTGAGTATAATTAAGCAAACTTCCATTAACAAGAAATTGAACTACACTGCCAACATGGACATCATTTTGCTAATTAGGCCCATAAACATATCCATTTCATAAACCAATAAACAGATCCATTTGACATCAAATCTTAAATATACAAATATGCATAATGTTGGCAAGAACATTTACATATTATAGGACAGAAATATGTAGAGACATTGGAGGTTATAGCATTGAAGAGACTTCTTTTTTAGAAAAGCATTTAAGTATTAAACTATGTATCACTATACTTTACAAATTATTAGTGTATGCAACATGGTTTAATACTAAAAATGCTTTCGTGAAAATAAGCCTCTTTAATGAATGGACCTACATGTTTCAGAGTGAAACCAAACAAAACAGTGGAGAATGTTTGCAAACAAAAAGGAATGAGAGTGGGTGGGATATGTGAGAATTTGGAGAATTGAATGAACATTGATCTCTGATTTACTTGCCCGATAGTTTGAGTAAATGTGAAGTGATGCGTAAAGCAAGTTGGTTAGTGGAGGAAACGAAGGAGGAGGCGAGCGTTTAATGCTCTAAACTGATGGTTTAGGGTGGCGAGGTTATCGTGTACATGAAACTGTTTGATCTTGTGTACGTAGATGTTCTCGCCAATTAAGGAGGGGGGTGGGCTCAAATTTCAGGTGGAGGGAAAAATCAGTCTGTTTTGGACACATCAGGGTAAACCGTATGTGACAAGTGGTGAGATCATCATTTTTAAAAATAAAATAATATGGGTCGATGCACAAGTGGTAGGGTGACATGGCGGGCAAATTTATCTGCTTAATATCAAGGTATTATAGTCCCCAACAACAAAATTAAAGATCCAACAATTGAACTGTATCTTGCAGCCCATAATACAGAACAAAAAAGTAGCCAATCACTCATATATCGATAGTGATAGTCCCTCCCAACATCAATCAAACATAAGAAGATAAACATCTCGAGATGTGTTCTCGTCTCTTACTTGTGCATTTTGATTTGTCCTCACATGATTTGCATTTGCATTTGCAAATTGATTGCTAATTACATGCAACGGTGGTGAACAGCTATTTGCAATGGACAGTGGAGTGCAACCTACATTTGGGATAAGACTCAAATTGACATTAAACTCCCCAAACAGAGGGATGTATATTTTCAATATATCTCGAAACAAGGCATGGTTGTGTGCTAACAGGTTTGTAGGACTGTTCTTTTTTTTTTCCTTCCTATCTTGTTTCTTTTGAACCCTCTCATGCTCCATCTTGTCCTACCTTTTCTTCTTATCTTGTTTCTTTTGAACTCAGTCTTGGTCCCTCTTTTTCTCTATGTCCTCCCCATCTTGTATTCTTTGAACTATCTCTTTCTCCTTCTGCTCTCCCTCCTTCCTATCTTGTTGCTTTGTAGCTCTATCTTCCTCCTTCTTCTCTATTTCGTTGCTGATATCTGCATAGTAATCTAGCAATTATGGTATGGTAAAAGTGTTAGGTGGAGAAGGCAACGAATAAGTTCCATGATCTTCTTCGCACTACAAGACAATACCCAATTTTTTGGCTCCATCCACCAACCAAGATGGTTGGGTAGGGGCCGAGGGAAGGATTAAACCGTCATAACCCTCATCACTAGCTCCCTCTACCAACCAAGAGGGTTGGGAAGGGGGTGATGGAAGACTTAGATTGTCATTATCCATATTCATAGATCCATCTGCCAACCAAAATAATGGGGTAGGGGTTGAGGAAAGAGAAACGTCATCATTATGTTCCTCATGTTGGATGACGGCCATGTCATTTGTTTGATGATTAAAACTGTACCTTTCATTGTCAATTCCCATTGTCTTGATATTGTAGTCCAACTGCCTGGTGGAGAATTAACTATGACAACTATCTCCGCTTCTACATTTTTTTGTTCTTTAGGGGGTGATGAAACCCCTCTTTTACATGCAGGCTACCTTGTGATGGCTCTCTTCATTGGCTTGGACCTCATACCAACTTTATATTGAACCTACACACATCATTTAGACATGTTCGAAACAATGATAATAAACAACATTGAAGACCATTAAAGATAGAGTGATGCATGTTTTTTTTTTTAATTCCTTTATTGTGCTAGCTGATAGTTTATAATAGTAAACTCGGTAAGTGTTGAATTTTTATGTGATCATACTATTTTGTTTGAATTGCACATGTTTAAAACATTTTTTTTTGAAATGAAAGGAGTTTGTGTAATGCCATAAAGTTGATTGGAACTAACCATGTAGATATCTAAAATTCATTGTCATTGATCAACATGCATGAAGCATAAAACACCATGATATTGGGTTACAAGTTTGTGATTTATGAAAACGTTGAAGTTGAACATTCATACACAATCATAAACAATAAAAGAGGAAACCCCAGCTAGTGAGTTAAAAGGAATTCGTTGCAAGAATGACATTGCCATTCATAAAAGTGACCAGGTCTTGTGCAACAATCACATAGGGTTTAATAATCACATTGTAATGAACTCGAAAGCATTGACATCCATAAACAGTGTTAAGTTGAAATCTCGGATATTGAGTCATAGGGTAGTGGCTAAAAAATATGTAGAGTGCAAATAATTGATTTATATACCCAGGCATATAGAATGTAATAAAAATGTTAGGAATTGAATTGAAATTACTTGACATTCATAAATAAATAAAGTTGAAACACCAGATATAATAGTCACTTTCATATGCTCGAAAAGTAGTTAGGTTGCATAGAAATGATCTATATTGATAACCATATTGAGCATAAGAAAAGTCCAGCAACTTTGTAAGTTGAGACCCCAGACATTGAGTTACAGGTTTTTGGGTCACATAACTTTTACAGAGAATATAACATATCTATATTGGGAGGCACAAACAATGTAATAAGAACCCAAAAAATGAAATAACTTCTTGGACATTGACAAATAGTGTAAGTTGAAACCCCAGATGTTGAGTAACAGGTTTTTTTGAGAAACATTACCATCACATACAACATATTGGCGTATGGACATGAATAGTTTATATGGAAAAAGAAAATGTATGTACGATATGGTGAAAATCACTTGCATAGCATTGAACAGAATGACATTCAGAAATAAAGAAATTTGTAACACCATATATAATAGTCACTTTGATATGCTAGAAATGCAGATACAATGCATATAACTGATCTATATTGGCAACCATATTGAGCATAAGAAAAGTTCAGCAAACAAACTTAAATGACGTGACATACATAAACTCTGTAAGTTGAAATCCCAGATATTGAGTTATCCAGTTTGTGGGTCACATAACTTTTGTAGAAAATATAACAGATCTATATTGAGAGGCATAGACAACGTAATAAGACCCCCAAAAATGGAATGAAGTTCTTGGACATTGACAAGTAGTGTAAGTTTAAACCCTAGATGGACATGATTAGTTTGTATGAAACCGAAAAGGTATGTATTGTATGTTGAAAATCACTTGCATAGCATTGAACATATTGGCATTCATAGGCATAAACAAGAAGTTTGAGATTGGCATTCATAGGCATAAACAGTCTATTTGTGTAGAGTACCTAGATGTTGATAGTGTGTTGTTGGTGTTGTTTCTTCTTGTCCTCCTTGTTTGTTTGCCTCCAGAAAAACTTTGCAGTGAATATGAAGGTGAGACATGGTAAATGGAAATGCAAATGCAAATTTGAAACTATCTTTATATGTTCAATATTGTTTGGTATGGAGTCTTTAATTTCATCCTCCTTTTTCAAATTTGAATTTTTTGTTGGGTGCCTTCAATTGCAATGTATACATATGTATTTATGGCATGTCATTTTTCTTTGCTGGTCAGACAAATGTGGTGGCCTTGTAGTGCCATTGTTTTGGTGGTTGCAGGTGGCAAAATAGGAGTTTCAACTAGTTGTCGTGTGAATGGATTTGACAGATGGGACAATTCTGAATGATTTCTTTTCATTCTAGGGTTGTATTGATGGCATAGTGGGATAGGGGGTGGGTTGGACTGGATTTGGTGATGGGTCATTCTTGGGTTGTAGTTGTTCTCTTTGTGCCACATGTATTAAAATAGTGGTCGTGAGCTAATGCAAGTGGTGATATTAAAGGGGAGTGTCGGTTATACTATAATTAGTATTGCGGGTGCAAATTGTAAAGCTACGGGCTAGTAAAAATCTGTATGGCTTGTTTGTTTGTTGTGTCAGATGTGCTTTGAATATTCTCTGACATGTAAGACTGTGATTACTTATTTGTGTTCAGGACAAATATAAACCGATTATAATACAATTTATACGGTACAGTGAATCGAGTACCTTTGTTGACTTTGTGGGTGAAATCTGATTTACAATAGCATATTAAGGTGGTCTAGTGTGGGGCCCACATGGGACTACTTCTGTCCCCAGTATAGGCTCTCGCCCTACTATGGGCCCCTCTCCCCTAATAGGATAATTGTTGAAGTAGGAGAGGAATAGAAAGGCATAAGACTTAAAGCATGGAAAGATGCATCATCATAATTAATGTATTTATTTATTATTTTATAAAATTCTCCAAACTTTTCTACAAAATTTTAGTATTGTTAAAGAAACCATCAATAAAATTAAATTTTTTGAAAAAAATTTAACAATAAAAATTAATATTTGTTTCAAAAATTTGTGAGATATATATATATATATATATAGTGAGGGTTTTTGTTTTCGAATTAGATGGAGTGAAATAGAATGGATTAATTAATATTATAAATTAAATATAATTACATTATAAACAAGGGGTGGTTGACCTAACTTGATTGACTAAAACATCTTGTTGTAGGCAAGAAGCCACAAGGACGTGTCGCGCCAGGATCCAAATTTTTTCAAAAAAATAGTTTTTTGAAAAAAAAATTTATCAAATAAAAATAATATTTTTTTTCAAAAATATACAAATATTTTTTTTAGGGTTTTTAACTACCTATTCACTTTTCTTTAATTAATAATCACTTTTCTACTAATTAGTAGAACATTTAAACATATTAACAACTGTCCAACCTCAATACATTGCATTTGGTTTTCCATCAGTTTCGTGAGCCTTCGCCGAAGGTATGTCAGACATCAAATTGCCGGAGACGTCAGAGAAGCGGCTGTGGCTGCGCAGTACTCCCTGTAATTACTAATCACTAGGGGAGCGCGGTAGGCGTAAGAATGTCATGTGGACATTCGTTAGAAGCTCTTTTCTTTTCTGCAGCGATGACGATAGGGAACATCTACCCAGCCCCAGGAATGCATGGCAACGTCTACCCAGTCTCACGAATGCACCGGGGCATGGATGCATGCTGCATTACCCAGCCCCAGGAATGCACTGGGGCATGGATGCATGCTACATACCTTAATTTGCAGGCGTACGAATGACAACCCTCCGTATTTGCCGTATTTTTTTTTAATTTTGTGTCAATCCTTTTGGTGAATATTTAAAGGCAGTCATAAAGTACAATGCAAAATAACTTTTGATTGACTTATGATTAGTAAAACATTTACTGTTTTAATTTTTTTTAAGCTTATGAATAATTAAAATAATTTACTGTTTTCAATTGTTTAAAAGTGATTTAAATTTAGCTTTTATAAATTAGAGTTTAAATTAAGTATAATTTATTTATAATTTAACATATTCTATTATAAATATTATTAAATATAAATTAAAAGAATTATAATTATAATTTGTTTACATTTTCATAACAATAAAAATTTATTTGAATATAGTTATACAATGTTAAATTTTAAGTATTAATTTTAAATTATATTTAAATAAGAAAACTAAATATAAGTATGATAGTAGTATATTAAATGTTTGAATATATAATTATTTTTTAAGTTTAAAGAGTAAAGAATTATATTGTTTAAGTCCTTAAATTATATTTAGTGTTTTTTTTTTTAATAAATTATTTATACATTTATTAAAATATCACATTCTTCTATAATTGTTTGTATGTTTAGTCATATTTTAAGAATTGTTTAAACTTGATATTTATAATTATTTTAATTTAAGATTTAGTGATTATTGGTCTTGTTTAAATATTGTAAAAAAATATATTTTTAATAGTTTTTTTAAAATGATATAAAATTCACTCTTATAAAAATAATTAATTTAGTTTACACTTCTTTTTACATTAAAAAAGTTTATAAAAATGAATTTTATAAAATCTTTTATACCATTTAAATATAAATAATTAAAATTTACTTGAATATATTTGTTGCAACACTAAATACTATTATCTAAAATAATTTAAAGATTTGTACAATGCAAAACTTTATAAAAACTAAAAAAATCTATACAACACTAAACTATTTTATAGTTTTTATAAATTTTTACATTTTATAAATCTTTAAATTATTTTAGATAATATTATTTAGTGTTGCAAAAAATACATTCAAATAAATTTTAATTTTTTATATTTAAATGGTATAAAAGATTTGATAAAATTCATTTTTATAATTTCTTTTTTATTTAAAGAGGAGCGTAAACTAAATTAATTTTTTTTAAAAGACTTAAACAAGACCATAATCACTAAATGTTAAACTAAAAGAATAATAAATATTAAATTTAAACCATTCTTAAAATATGACTAAACATACAAACGTTTATATAGGAATGTGATATTTTAATAAATGTATAAATAATTTATAGAAAACATTAAATATAATTTATAGACTTCAATAATCTAATTCTTTACAATCTAAACTTAAAAGTAATTATGTATTTAAACATTTAATATATTATTATTGAATACTTATATTTAATTTTTTTATTTAAATATAATTTAAACATAATACTTAAAATTTAACATTGAATAAATTTTTATATTATTTTAAATAATAGTATTTAGTGTTGCAATAAATATATTTTAGTAAATTTTAATTGTAAACACTACAAATGTAAATAAATTATAATTTTAATTCTTTTAATTTATATTTTATAATATTTATAATAGAATATGTTAAATTATAAATAAATTATACTTATTTTAAACTCTAATTTATAAAAGCTAAATTTAAATCACTTTTAAAAAATTGAAAAAATTAAATTATTTTAATTATTCATAAGCTTAAAATAAATTAAAACAGTAATTTTTTTACTAATCATAAGTCAATAAAAAGTTAGTTTGCATTGTACCTTATGACTGCGTTTAAATATTCACAAGGACTGACAACAAATTTTTTAAAAAATATGGCAAATATAGAGGGCCAACGACAACGTCTACCCAGCCCTAGGAATGCACCCATCATGGATGCATGGGCATAGATGTCATCAACTTCCTCGTTTCTCTCATCCCGTGCAAATTGTCCAGTGTTTTCTTAAATACGCCGTTATTCCCTATTGACCATGCAAACTTTTTAGTAATGTATGGGAATATGCAAGGAGTGTAAGAGTATAAATGTAACATTATTTTTTAAATAATAAGATTATATTTAATTTTTTTATAGGTATATTTAAATTTTATTTTTTATTAAATATATATTATATATATATATATATTTTTTTTTCATGTTAAATTTTCAATATTTAATTATAATTTTGAAATATTTAAAATATTAATAAATTTAATAAAAAAATAAAATTTAATTTTAATGTAAAATATATAAAAATATTGTTTCTATTAATTTAATTATAATATTAAAATTTTGATATCTTTAATATAAATTAATACTGTAAATTTTGATTAAATCTTTAAATTATAAAATTTTCTTAATATAAATTCTTTGAATAAAATTCTAGTTATTTTTTTAAAAAATCACATTTTGATAGTAGAATACATTAAAATATTACAAATATACTTTTAATTTTAAAAATATTATAATAAAAATATATTTTTAATTTTTTTTCAAATATATATTATATTTACAAATTTACATAATCAATAATCAATAATTCATGTTCCAAAAATTATATTCATTGTATTTTGGATAATAGATTTTGGTCAATATATTTAATTATGTTAATATTTTTGAGAAACTAATATTTAATTTTAATTAAAAAACTTATCTGTGAGTAAAAAAATTTTCTTTATGTTATTTAGTTTGATTGAATCAAATATACACAACACTTTTCTTGAATTTATTTAAATTTATTAAATAAATGTACCCACAACATTTTCTTATGTTATTTAGGTTGAAATTTTTATTTAATGTAAAGATATTTAAATATTTAAGATAAAATAAGATAGAAAATAAAAATAACTAATTAACTCATTGCAATAAAATTAATAATGTAAATACTTGAATAAATATAATAATTTAATATTGATATCTTTTTAGATGGATGTATTTAAAATAACTATATTATGTTTGTCTTTTGATATTTTAAATATTTTAATTTTTGATTTTGTAAAATGAAATGTATAAATAAATATTCTAATTTATAAAGAGAATATAAATATATTCAATTTTATTAAATATTTGGAATAGATTAACATTAAGTAAATTACAATAAGTGAAAAATAATATTTAAAAAAAAAAATCAATATTTTTAAATTAAATATTAAAAAAATTAAAAATTAATACAATTAAAATATATCAACAAAAAATGCATTCTTAAATACATTCTTAATTAGTTATGACATTCTTAAATACATCTTACTTGATTTATTAGAAATTATTTTTTTAAATCACAATTTATAGTGTTAATTTATATTAAAGAAATCAAAATTTAAAATTTTATTCAAAAAAATTAAACAAAAATTTTACATAATAGATTAATTTTAAAAATTCTAAATAAAAACTTATTTTTATAAAAATTAATAATATTAATTTATATTAAAGATATCAAAAATTTAATATTTATATTAATTTAATAAAAACATTTTTTCTGAAATTTAAATATTTTTAATACTAAATATTTATATATATTTTAGATTAAAATAAAATTTTAAAATTTTATTAGATTTTATTAATATTTTAAATATTTTAATAATTTTAAAATTATAATTAAATATTGAAAGTTTTACATAAAAAAATAAAATAAATATAATATATATTTAAGAAAAAATAGAAAATAAAAAATAAATATAATCTAATACTTTATTTTTTATTAAATATTTTAAAATTATAATTAAATATTGAAAATTTAACATGAAAATATATATATATATATATATATATATATATATATATATATATATATATATATATATATATATATATATATATATAATATTTAAAATAAAATTTAAATATACTTATAAAAAAATTAAATATAATCTTATTATTTAAAAAATAATGTTACATTTATACTCTTACACTCCTTGCATATTCCCATACATTACTAAAAAGTTTGCACGATCAATAGGGAATAATGACACATTTAAGAAAACACTGGACAGTTTGCACGTGACGAAAGAAATGAGGAAGTTGATGACATCCATGCCCATGCATCCATGCCGGGTGCATTCCTAGGGCTGGGTAGACGTTGCCAGAATGCACTGGGGCATGGATGCATGGCATGGATGCGGCTGCCTCATTTCTTTCGCCTCTTATGCCTGTCGTGTAAACTTTGTCCTCCGTATGTTGTCCTGTCAATGGACCGTGCTCTAATTCATAAAGTATTTCAACTATGTAAAATTTAAATTCTTATAGTCATGTGGCTTGTCATTGTAATATTTTATATTATTTTTAAATATAATGAGATTTATTTTTCTCCTGAGATTTATTACATCTTTATGTAAAGAATATCTTTTAATAAAATGGAATGTCTCATTTTGATCATATATATTTTTAATTGTATTAATTTAAATTATATATGTTTTAATTATATTAATTTAATTATAATAAATAGTAAAATAATAATTATAAATTATATTATAGAATAAATATATTGAAAATAAATCTACAATTATTTAATCTTTTATTTTTTTAAACAATTTTGAAAATATATATTATGTGTTTTTAAGTTATGCTCATCATAAATTTTCTATATATTTGAATAGATTTTAATAAACATATTTTCCATCTAATAGTTTGTTCCTTATCTAACCTCCATACACTTGTATCTTACATTTTCTACACAAATCCATTAACAATATCATAATTTATAAAAGAATGAATTTCAAACATAATCTTTTTTAAATAATAGAATTAAAAAGTAAATATTATTTATATATTGAAAAATTTATTTAATATATAAATTAATGTATTGTCTAATTTGTTGTAGTATAAACATGTATTAAGTTTGAGTTTATAATTATAAAAAAATAAAAACTAAATTAAAACACTATTACTAATGAATAATGTTTTGAATTATATCAACTCATATAAGATCTTCCTTCTTTAGATCTTCACATTCTTTTTCACTTTGGCATTTGAAAAACATTCTATTTAATTTCTTTGATGTTTATAGTCATGTGCCCTTTTTCGTATTATAAATTAATTTGAATGATGTGAAATATAAATTTCATTGTGATATTTTATATTATTTTTAAGTATAATGAATTTTATTACATCTTGTCTAAAGAATATCTTTTAATAAAATAGAATGTCTCATTTTTATCATATATGTTTTTAATTGAATAATAATTAGAACAAGTCAAATAATAGAAAAAGATAAATTTTAAATTAAAATAAAAGAAACAGATTAAAGGTAAAAGTATAAGGACTAAAATTATTTTTAATAGTCATTTCAAGATGTGAAAATAAATATGCGCACGTATGCAAGTCAGATAATAGAAACTATTTTTATTATTATAATCTATTAAATTGTTGATAGGACACCTTTAAATGGCAATTATATTTATTTTAATATATATATATATATATATATATATATAATAAGAATAATTATGACAATATTTAATGGATGTATAAAAGAATGATAACAAAAAATATTTTTGAATTAGAAATCAGTTTTAAATATATAGATTTTATTATTTTATACAATTAATTTATCAATATTTTTATTTTTATTATATTATTTATGAAAGATACATGTCTACAATTTATAATAGTAAATGAGAGAGAAAAAAGAAAGGTTTAATTGAATAAATGTTTTTATCAACTTTTGTGATTCATTGTGATAATGAGAAAATATTGTAGAACTTACTACATAATGAGAGTAGAGAATAAAAAAGTAATATAAAATAAAACTCTAAATGTTGAAATAACAATAATAAAGTCAAATAGAAATCAAATTCAATATAATGAAAACAAAGAGCATAATAGAAAAAGAAGGAAATAAAAGAAAACTCAAAAATATTAACCATTCTTAAAATATTCTCAATAATAAAAATGATGATTTAAAAAAAAAAGAGAGAGAATGATATTAACAAAAGGAGTCCAACTTAATGATTAATGATAGGAAATCTAAGACATGATTATAAAAAAATAATAAAATTCTAAATAATTATGAAAGATAATGATAATAATAAATTTATATTTATATGTTCTTACAACTCTACATGTTAAAGAATTTCTCAACATTTGTTATACTTTAATTTCAGAAAGATATTAAGAATTTTTTTCAAATGCCAAAGTGAAAAGGAATGTGAAGATCTAAAGAAGGAAGATCTTATATGAGTTGATATAATTCAAAACATTATTCATTAATAATAGTGTTTTAATTTTAATTTTTTTATAATTATAAATTTAAACTTAATACATGTTTATACCTACAACAAATTAGACAATACATTAATTTATATATTAAATAAATTTTTCAATATATAAATAATATTTACTTTTTAATTCTATTATTTAAAAAAATTATGTTTGAAATTCATTCTTTCATTCTTTTATAAGTTATGATATTGTTAATAGATTTGTGAAGTATATGTAAGATACAAGTGTATGGAGGTTAGATAAGAAACAAATTATTCAATAAAAAATATGTTTATCAAAATCTATTAAATTATATAGAAAATTTATGATGATCATAAATTAAAAAATGCATAACATATATTTTCAAAATTGTTTAAAAAAATAAAGGATTAAATAATTTGTAGATTTATTTTTAATATATTTATTTTGTATGTTTTTATTTTAAATAACATTTTAATATATTTATACTATAATATAATAAATAATTATTATTTTATTATTTATTATAATTAAATTAATATAGTTAAAAAATATATAATTTAAATTAATACAATTAAAAATATATATGGTGAGGCATTCCATTTTATTAGAGCATGGCCAGTTGAGAGGACAGCGTAAGGAAGACAGAGTTTGCATGCGGGTGAAAGACCAATAATCACTAAATGTTAATTAAAATAATTATAAATATCAAGTTTAAACAATTCTTAAAATATGACTAAACAAAATGTAATATTTTAATAAATGTATAAATAATTTATTAAAAAAAAACACTAAATATAGTTTGAGGACTTAAACAATATAATTTTTTATTGTCGAAACTTAAAAATAGTTATATTTTTAAACATTTAATATATTATTATTTATATTTATTTATTTTTATTTAAATATAGTTTAAACTTAATACTTAAAATTTAACATTGTATAAATATGTTCAAATAAATTTTAACTGTAAACAATAAAAATATAAACAAATTTTAATTTATATTTAATAATATTTATAATAGAATGTGTTAAATAATAAACAAATTATACTTGATTTAAATCTAACCATTTTAAAAAATTTATAAAAACTATATTTAAAGATAGACAATTTTTTTTTTACTATTCATAAGTAAAAATAATAAAATAATTTAAAATAGTAAATTCTCTCAGTTACTTTGCATTGCACGGTTATACTGCTTACGAAAAGAACTGACAACGAAATAAAAATAAAATGAAAGCTGTCAACGGAAACTGTCCTTCGTACTTTTCTAACTGTTTTGATGTATATGCATGATGAGGCATATCCATGCCCCGGTGCATTCCTGGGGCTGGACAGCCGTTGCCCCATTTAGGTTCCATGTCAACTAAAGGTAAGTGCCAAGAGTGGGGACCCATTTAGATACGATGGGCATTATCTTATTTCAGCTTTCCAGCCAGATACTCAGGAATCATATAATATCTCCCATAAATATGTATATATCACTCTACTCCTTTAAAGTCCTCTATTATTATTTTCGGCAGGTACCTTAACATTGAGAATGAAATTTTTAAATCCGAAGGCCAATATTAGCTGCTAAACT
Organism: Sequoiadendron giganteum; assembly: GCA_007115665.2. Lineage (NCBI taxonomy): Eukaryota > Viridiplantae > Streptophyta > Pinopsida > Cupressales > Cupressaceae > Sequoiadendron > Sequoiadendron giganteum. Next base: position 310,406,666 of record CM021100.1, read on the forward strand.
TATCCCTATCTAGACTTTTGCTTCAACACTGCTATGAAATACAGAGAAAACAACCTTTTCTCAAAGATGCATCTTCATTCCCAAACTCAACTGCTTGGCAAAAGTTCTCCAGAAACGTTTATATTCATTGTTGTTTATACGGTTCAGAATAGAACCTTTTAAATACAGCATTTATGGACTATCAAAGACTGAAGTCTTTAGCTGTCATAAAAGCATCCGTCCAGTTAAAAAAAAAAATTGCACTCTCCACCACCCAGAAATAATTCATTGAGGGAAGAAACAAAAACATTAAAATTAAAATAAACGCTATGCATTAAATGCCATAGAAAACTTCTGGTTGTTGACAAAAGATTTCCCCATTAACAAATTAAGGCATTTCTGAAGCAAGTATCACTTTAATTATCGTGTTTAATATTTATTTCTAACACCTCCTATATAAACAAACAGAAAAAGAAAACAACGGAAAGGGTTCAAACCTCAATACGATTATTTTTATTTTAAATGTCTCTCATGATAAAGAGAACCAAAGTTTATTAAAAGGAAAGAAATTTAATGTAGTGGAGTCCTTATTTAGGGCCCACGCATATTTCTTCATGAAGCCCTTTCTTAGATAAATAGCCTCCTTAATATTCTTTTAATACCTTTCCTTGGTGTGGGGAAAACTTTTAATTTAAGTAAAAATAAATAAATTAGGTTTTTAAATTAACATTAGTATTTAAAAAGGAAGGCATTCATTTGTTATTTTAAATGGGATCTTTATTTTTTTTACTTTAATGAAAATAAATGGAATATATATAAATAAATGTATTTATTAATATATTTATAGTTATCAAGGGAAGCTTAGAAATAATTAGTTATAAAGATCCATTAAGAGAGGCAATGTAAACAAAGATGGCTGTAAAAGTGGGGTTGGGTTAGTTCCCTAGGCAAGTCGAGTAATTGTAACAAGTTGTTTAGCAAGTGTGGAATCTCCTAATCTAGTCTATCCATTTGCAATAATGCTACTTTAACAATTAAGTGAAAATCAAGCAAAATGCTAGTATTAGTTATTTAATGTTAATACTATCCTCATCAATGCCTGATTGACAATACTCATCATCGTGCTTAAAAGATGACTAAGAATAGTGTGAGCATGGAAATAAATGGTAACATGAATTGTAAGACAATAGTAGTATTATCAACATATTGACGTTGTATCAACCAAAATAGAGGATAGTAAGGTAGGTAGATAGTAGAGGATGTGCATGTTATATAACTAATATTTATAATAATACTAAACTTATTAGGAGGAATCACCTTCACATTATTAATAATGGGGTGGAGATTGTATTATAATATAATGTTTGTTTCAAGTCCTTACTTGATTAGGTAGCTACATCATCAAGTTAAGAGAAATTCTCTCTACCTTACAAGTTTTTCAATTAATTAATGGCATATGTATTAAACTCTATCTCTCTAAGCCAAAGTGAACATTTGATGTCTTCAACGTGCAAAGGAATTCTCAATTTAATGTCTTAAGAGACATAGGTAATCAATTAAATAAATACCTTATATAGGTAAGAGACATTGTTCATTTATTTTGAAAAATATTAATTTATTAATAATAAGATTATTTGTGGATAAGTGATATTATGAATAATTGATAATAACATATTATTATTAAAAACAATATATCATTATAGATAATTAGAGATTAAGTAATGACATTAATGTTTTGTTATAATGGTAATAATACCCTTGAGGTAAATTCAAAATGAAATAATAATAGTATTAGTTAAAATGAAAGTAGTAGTATATTGTAAATTAAGATTTGAACCAAAAAAAAAATGGCAATTTTTTTTGGGCATGATAACCTCTTAACGTATATGATCAACATATCTAGAAAGAATAAGTAGATCTTCAACCTAGAAGAAATGTGGAGCAACACCAGAACATAACTCTACAACCCAAAACAAAACTGTAACTCATTGTTTCCTCTTTTTATTAAATTTTCTCAAAAACACTTGGAAATAAAGCACCAAAAACACATCGTCATCATCTTTATCATTTCCTCAATCATACATCCATAGGATTAAGCTTATCAAATAAATGCAAGAGGTTGAAACCAGTAATTTACTAATGACAACATAATGTAACTAATCAAAACATAATAAAAAACTACATATATTCTTGCAACAATCTTCTTCTTATGCATTTGACATCAATGGAAACACAAGCTTGTTGACATCAATGACAACACCAAATTATCATACATGCAACACTTACAAGATACCAAGAGATAACCATACAATTCCATTTGTGTCGAGACCTAAAATAAAATAAGTTTATAAGCCTAAAGATAAAGTGGTTTCACAACCTTGAGAGGTCCCTTCTGTTCCTCCCTTAAGGGAAGAAAAGAGACTACTAGTTGATAAACCCGCTCCTATACCATCACAACTTGAAAATTATGCAAGAAGAAACTAAAATGCTAAAGAGAATAGGTATAGACATCATGTTATTTCTCGTAAGTTAGAAGAAAAGAACAAACCAACTCAAAAAAAGCACGATGATTCTCCACCTTCGCTAAAACATAAAAAAATTGCACTAGAACAAAAATAAGGACATGCAATGGATATTGTCATTAGGCCTTTTGTTGTGATCAATTTGGATGATGATTATGAGATTGCTAAAATTGATGAAGAAGTGCATAATGAATTCAATTTATTGTTTAGAACTTATATGAAGTTACATGGATGCAACCATGATGATCCTCCTAAAAAGAGGGCACCACTACATGTTGAAACTGGTGATTGTCAATATATGGTTCTTGGTGTTGCTGCTTTGGCTAGTTATCTGCCTTTCGTTTATGATGAACAATATTGGGATGTGGACGACCTACTATAGGTTGGATTTCATGTGACATACTATTTTTCCTTTCTCTCTATGTTCTTTGTGATTGCATGTGTGCAATGTGGTACCCCCTATTATTTTGCTTGGTGTGATTTTATATTTGTGAGTTTTCTTTGGATAACCCTTGTTACACCATTGATGCAAGGATATAAAGGAAACAATTTATTTTACAACATTATTCTATTTATCGTAAACATTGTATTTTCCCTTTGTCTTGGATATTCCTTTTGGGGATGATGCAAAGTGTTGAGACATTTAGGTATCTTCCATGTTGACCCAAAATGATTGTTTGTCTTATATCTCTCTATGTGTCATTCATCCTTTCTATTTGTTGTTTTGTGAGGTATTTGGGGAATGATGATGGTTCCAAGCTCTATTATATTACTGTAGTGAAGACATGTACTAACCCCAAATTTATGGATCCCTTATATATTTGAGATTACATGTAGGTTCACCTTCCTTTTTCATGATGTAGCATTATTTGGAAACATATGATATTCATAGGGCTTTCTAAATAATCTCTCATGACCCCCTTATCGATTGCCTTATATGATTTCTACTTTAAATTAATTTCTCATAGTATGGTGTTTAGCAATTCCTTTAAAGTGTGGGCATACATTGGCATAATTTTGAAAATGGCACTGGCATTATTACATTGGCATTGTTTTGTCATGGACATTGGCATTCTCATTTTGGCATGAACATATTGTCATTTTTGCTTAAATTTTGTTCACAGATTTTGGACTTAGTGTAGCCTCATCAATAATTTTGTGGCACCTTGTCAAAGTTATCAGGGAGTATAAATTTGTATATGGCTAATGATGGAAGACTTGTAGAACTAGTGTGTATTTCTCATTTTTTGTTTGGGGCTAACCTAGAGTATACTAGATTACACTAGCACTTGTGAGCGTATTTTATTGCCACCTAGAATAACACAACTTTCTTGCCAATAGATTTGTGTGTCTCATAAGTTATTTTACATCCTTGCAAGTGTATTTGATGGATGTTCCATAAGAAAACTTTCTAGTCCATCCCTTTTTTATTAGCTTTAACATTGTATTCTTCTGTATCTTGTATTTCTATATGTATCTTACACATCTTATTTTTCCCTTTGTCCTTATGTTTGTTTTTTATGGGATCTTGGATCCTAGGGTCTTGATCATCCTCCTTGATCTTTTTCATCCTATCTTTCTAACACTTGTACACTTGGACCTCTCTTGACATGTGTTTGTCTACGTTAGTGTGAGTCTCAGTGTATGTTCATCCTCTAACTAAAGTGGAGGATAAATGTAGTGTAGGAACTTGTATACCCTTTACAATTTCACACTTTTTTTCAATCCCTTAATTTATTGGACTTAATCAAGCTTTTAATTTTCCAAATTATGCATTCTAAAGCCTTATTATTCTCATTTTACAAAAGGGAAACCTATATTTTATCAATGTAATTAATATTTTAATCACATTGGAGAATAAGTGTCTTTTAAATATGTTTATGGTGGTCTTTTAATGATTTAAATTTAATATGCAATTATCATTTTTTAGAATCTAATTATTTGGAAATTAGATAAACACCTATACATATAAACTCTTTTTATGAATTCAAATCTATCACAAATGAGATTAATTCAAGAGAAAATATAATTGTAAAGAGAATTCAAGAAAATATTTATTAGTTATTTATTGTAGCATTCAAGGTCCTAACATCATGTTCAATATTATGTGTGTTCATGCCATCTTGTGAAGGCTAACATGCATTGTTGATCCTAAAGAATCCAAGCATTTTCAAGTGGCCAAATCCATCAAGCAAAGCATGATCAAGTTACTTGGAGTGATTTTTTTCTCTTCAGTCCTCTAAGGGAATCCATTGAAGGTTTGGTGAGTTGTAGCAAGCAAGTTTTCATTCATCATTTCATTCTCCATTTTCATTATATTCATATCAAGGTTTAATTACCAAACATAGGGTTTGATTAACGAAAACCCCCATTCAAATAATTTTGTTTTCCCTCTTTATATGGACATAATACACATTGAAGAAGGATTTAATATCTTGAAGACAAATTTTTAATTCATTGTTATCAAGTCACAAAAACTTATATTCAAAATTTCTTTTCAATTTTCCAATAGTGGAACCTGTACAAAGCATAAGCTAAGATCCTACCTCAAAGGACTGCAAAAATATTTCTTAGAAACCATAACCAAGAACCATTCACCCTAGGAAAACTTTTCCTTCAACATATTTCAAAACTTACTTTTCATGACTAGTACATGTGTCATTACCCTTCACAACTTTGCCTACAAATTGTGGTTTTTTTACTTTTAGGAACTTCCATTTCATTTTCTAGGTCTTATTGTTCATTTATTTTAACCATTACATATCATTTCAATTTAGTTTCACTTATGTGCTATTGTCTTAATGATTGAGATCTAGGTCTGATTGACTCACTTTTGAGGTTGAAAGTCATTCTCTATTCCTCGTGATCTCTTTCCTAATTAAATGCATTGGGGAGAAGAATAAATGACAAAATACCCCTTATTAATTAAGGAACCCCTTCCCCAACATTTCATTTTGGTGAATCTGACATTGTACATCATACTTTTCTAATTTGGAGATTTTTGAAACCCTAGATCTAGGTTTTACATCATCTTGTTGTGCATTTTATTGAGGGTTATATATTGCATTTTTTCATCATTTAAATTCATAAAAATCCAAAAATATTGCGTACTTTATGAATAGTAGCTTGCATTAAATTTTATTTCAATCATTTAAATTAGTATTTCATTCAAAATTGTATTTAAAATAGTTGTCATTTTGTTCATACATTGTCATAAAATTGTATTTGTATTTTCATCATATTTTTGGAAAAACCTTCACTGAAGAATCGATTTATTGTTAGGAGCATTGAGCTTAAATATCAAGTTAAAATCTGGGTAAGCGCACCAATCTGTGACACAATTTTGATGCCAAATTGCAAAAAAAAATCATAATAGGCCATATTACACTCGCCAAATTTGACAAATGCAACATTTGGTGAATGCCAAATTTGGCGCTCTCTAAATGGCTTTACCGTTTGGCGAGTGCCGAATGGCTTGAATTTTGCAATCGGTGAACAAGTGTGAGTTCTCTTTCTTTTTGCAATGAATTTTGGAATGCATTTTTCTAAACTCTTTTATTTTCGCTTTCTCTTCCAAGGAAACTATATACATGAAATAAACATTTAAGTATAAGTTTACATTTACATATGGAAATTTACTTTCTTATACTTTAAGTTATATTACATGTATATAGGAAAGATGTTTGAGAGTGGTTTCAGATCTCTAGTAATTATAATGCAAATTCTAGTTTTTGGAAGATCTTAAAAATTTCAGTAATCAGCAATTCAAATTTCAGTAATCAGGAGGTCAAATTTTAGTAGTCAGCAAATTGTATCAACTTTCTCTCTCCTTATCTCTACTCTCTATCTCTCCACTCCCTCTCTCTCTCTCTCTCCCTTGCTCTCTCTCTCCCCTCTCTCTCTCTCTCTCTCACCCCTCTATCTCCTCCCTACATCTGCCTCCCCCCTCCCCCCTCTCTCTCTCTCTCTTTACCTACCTCTCCCTCCATCACTTTGTATCTCACTTATGTCTCTCTCCCTACCTCTTTCCCTCTCTACTCTCTATCTCTCCTCTCCCTCCCTCTACCTACATCTCTCTCTCACTCTTTATCCCTCTCTTCCCCCACTTTCTCTCTAACTCTCTCCTCTCTATCTCATAATTCTCTCTCCCTCCCTCTCACTCTCCTCTCTCTATCTCACCACTCTCTCTATCTCTCTCTCTCACACACACAAACCTCTATCTCCCTCGCTAACACTCCCTCCCTCCATCCTTCCCTCTCTACTTCTCTCTATCTCTCCTCTCCCTCCCTCTCTCGACCTCACCCTCACTCCACTTCTTTTTGTCTCTCTCACTATTGTCCCTCCCTCCCTCCCCCTCTTTCTCTCTCAATCGATCTTTTTCTCTATCTCACCATTATCTCTCTCACTCACACACACACCTTTATCTCCCTACCTCTCCCTCCCCTCTATACTCGTTATCTCTCCTCTTGCTTTCCCTCTCTATGCATACCTCTCCCTCCATTACTCTCTCTCCATCCCTCTCTATCTCACTTATGCCTACTTCCCTACCTCTTTCCCTCTCTACTCTC
>CM021100.1:310413834-310499019 GCA_007115665.2 Sequoiadendron giganteum
TTGACTTAATTGATGCTTGCAAATGTATCAACTATATATATTGGATTGTTTTGAGATTATTGAAGGTAGTCGAATGTGAAGTATGGTGTGAATGTGAAGTGAAGTGTGCAAAAATGATGAAGTGTGTTAAGTCAGTTTATTGAGCTTCAAAGCAACTGAATCAACACTTGTTAGGTGTACTCTTACTATTTCATTCCGGTTGTGAAGCCACTTATGTATTGTAATAATTTTGTAGGTAGTGAGCCTCCTTGCTTGGACAGCGAGTCCTCTTTGTAAGTAGTGAGCTTTTGCATCTGGAAGTGAGCCTTTTTTTATTCAGTTTTGGAACTATGCTATATTGTGAGCTAATCCTCACCATGGTTTTTCCCATTCGAGGTTTTCCACATAAAAAGATTGGTGTTCATGTGTTGTGTGCTTTTATGTTCTACTAATTCTTTTTCTTATCTTTATTATTATATGCACTAGTGTAATTGGATGGTATTTGTTCAATAAGTTTAAGAAGATATTGATTCACCCCCGCTCTCAGTATCTTGGGTATTCAACACATGGAAACAAAACCAAACTGGACAACCTTCACAATATGTCAAATGAAACCTATTATCATTGGAAATATTGAGAGAATAAATGCCACAAGGCATAGAGATATCTAGATTTGAGAAATATGATGTTAAAGGATATCCTAGCAAGCATGTTTCGACATATTCAACCTTATGTAGTGACTTCATTTTCAAAGATAAATTATTGGCTAAGATTTTTTCTAGGTCCTTAAAAGGTACAACCTTGGAATAGTTTTTTCCTTATCGAATAATTGAATCCACTCATTTAATGAGATTTTTGATGCTTTTATCAACCATTTACAAGTGCACATTGGTCCTAAAATGGCCCTACTTGATTTGATGCAATGCAAATGAAATATAGATGTAAAGGTCACTAATTTTATAGCACATTATCAACTACTTTACTCACAAATCAACATTAAACTTCTTGATGCTGATCTTCAAAGAATGTTCAGTGAAAACTTACAAGAAAATATCCAAGATAAACTTGGGATGATGAAATTTCCCTCTTTTACATGTACTGATGCACGAATCTCCATTATTAGTAGAACTTTCTTAATCAACGCATAAGAAAAATTGCTTCAACTTGTCCTAAAAAATCTAAAATTATGCCTCATAACAATTTTCAATAATTCAACAAATGAAACAAGGTATTTATACAAATAAATCCACCTCAACCAACCAACCATGTTGAACCTCAAATGGCTACCATAAAAACATAAAAATCATACCAATAGCAAGATAGGGATAGGAATTTACCCCATTACCTGATACCCTCCATTCAATGATTTTTCAACTATTGAGAAAGAACATATTCTTCTTGCCTCCCATTATACCTCTTGATACCACTAATCCTAAGTTACCTCAAAACTATAACACAAATAATTTTTTCCATTATCATCGACAAGCTAGACATGATATAGAATGATGTTTTCATCTTAAAAATATAGTGCAAGACCTTATTAATTCTAATCACATCTAGTTTGGTGGTGATAATGATCAAGGAAATAAATTCATCACCCCACCTAACCAAAATTTGCATATATTTACTAATCCCATGCAAAACCATTTTGTCTAATTTGTAAAAGCTAGTGACAATAAGAATGATGTGGTGAATTTTGACAACATACAAGATATAATTGATGATAATAAGAGTGATAATGGAGATGATATAGATGCTATGATTAGATTCACTAGAATTCAACCTTGGCCAAACCAAATTATCTCTTGGCATTCGTTTCTCAAACAATGATAATTAAACATGCACCCGATGGTCCTCTTTACATTGTCAAAAGAATCAATGACAAGCCTACATATGGGATATTAATTTATATCATCTTTGTAGAGAATATGATCACTGAGTAATTCTTATTTGTGGATGAAATTTACCAAGATTCTTATGAAAATAAAAAGCATGGATCAAAACATATGATGGTTTTTCTTGCCCTATGATAGGTTTGATCACTTGTTAAAATACACATCAAAATTCACCTCTTTGCAACTTAAAATAACTAAAACTCTAAGATATTGGCTCTCCATTATGACATCTAGAAAATAATCAAAACCCTAATTGGTGTGTTCTTGAATTTGAATTTAAAGAAAAATAGATAATCCTATTTAATATGTACTAGTTAGATCTAGGATTACTTTCTCTAGTTTGTAGGTATCTAATACCCATGGGATTTATTCTACAAAAAAATTATGAGTCCAATACCATGGATTAAGAATAATGCTATGATTCACCTATCTAATCACGAATGTGATACTTTTGAAATTTCTATAGGGGTTATTCTAGCTTATATGCTTAATAAAATTTGTATTTATTCCTCTTGATCTTGGTGGAAAGATTGGAAGTGAGGTCCATAGTTCACCTTCCATAATTATAATTGGTGTCTTGGATATCATTGGATTATTTATATTTACCCACTATACCCATCTTAAACTAGATGTGACATTTGTATCTTTGGGTATTGGTTTGGTAACCCAAAATTTTCACTATCTAGTCTGCTATTCTAGACCCCATATTAGCCCAATTTTCATAGTGTATTATTTTTGAAGGATTGTTGATGATGTAATGATTAGTTCAGATGGGAATATAAGATCCCTTTTTATCATTCTAAAATTAGATCGATTATTTTAAGATCATCTTTTGGTTTTATCCATCAAGCCTAAAAGCTTTGGATTTGATTTTTTGATTTCTTTCAACCTTTTAGCCAAATCCTTTTTTGTGGAATATGATTCTTCTAGGAGATTTCCCTCATATTCCCCATAAATTTAATCAGATATAGTATTATTTTAGGGTAGATATTATCGACACCATAATATAGAAATGTTATTTTTTTCTCATTTATCTATTGATTAGAATATTATTTCTTAGAGTTACTATTTTTCTAGTATGTTAAAAAAAATATAGCTGCAAAACAACATAGTTACCCTATAGGTGGCTCACCTTTAGGAATAATTTGACCATTATAGAAACACCCATTGTACCATGGATAGAGTTCCTCCACCTCCTTCCTCCTCTAAGCATCACTCAACACCTCATGTGTTCTAGAGAGGCATGGGTATCTTCACTCATGCAAAACAAGTCACTTGGCCCCAAATATCTCCTCCATCTAATCAAAAGAATTATATTCATAAGACTTTGTCACTACCTATTTTGGAATTCTTAACCTCTACACCCATCATAGTGTATCTCTTGGGTGGAATTATAGTGGCGTTTTTGGGTCATCTTCTGGAGGAGCTCATGGGTGGCCTTTTGTTGGTGCTTCTAGCTATTTTTATTCTAATAAAATGCCTTGCTTGGAGTTGGCTATTTTTCTAGCTCATGATGATCAAGATAAAGAAAATATAATGATGGGTTGAGCCTTCTTATGGACACTCTATACCCAATTGGTTTATGGGTAAGTCAGATAATCTAAGCCCTATGCCTCCACCCTCTTCTATTGTTCTTTCTACTTAGTGTTTGTTTATGTTATTTCTTTCATCTAGACAACCTCGTTTAGGCTATTAGGGTGTGATTTTTTATCCACCCACATGTTTTTGTGATTGTGTACTATTATGCCTTTATAAATGATAATGTTGACACCAATTCAGAAAAAAATATTTAAAATAATGCCAACTAATGTGACCTTTCCACATAATTTTTTAGTGGATGTTGGAGGAGGTGAACTCTTGAGTAGCCTTTTTTAGTACAAAAATAGTTCATGAAACTTGTGAAAGTAATGAAATGAATATTAATTGTAATCAATGACGAGAATCATTAAAGTCCATCAAATGAATTTTGAGGTTTTAAAGAACATTACATAGTACTTGATTTTACTTAACCTTGATTTACAAGGTTATGTTTGAAATTGTTATCTACTCAACCCAAGTTTTTCAAGGTATTATACAAGACTTTCCAAAAACAAGGATATTTAAAACGTTGATAAAATAATGGGTTTAGCATAATATTTCTTGGAAAAATCCGTGTTAAAGATTATAAACCTATATACCATAAATATTATATTTCTAAGGATGTATTTGGTCTCATAAAAGGATAATAAATTTGACTTATCCAAATATGTTTCTTGATAATGGATTATTAAATTGCAATTTTCTTGATTTCTCTATGAAACAAGCTTATTCAAAAACTGGAAATGGCTTATGATTTATGTTGACTATCATCAAAATCTATAGAATTCTAGAATTCACAAATTAATAATCACCCCTTAAAAGAATATACCCACCTAAAAACACAAAAATGCCTACATTTGAAAGCAAGGTCACAAGACCATTCTTGAACTCTATATAATTCTAGATGTTGACTCCTAAGAAAAAATATAGATTAAACTCAAATGGGTATAATTATTTATTCTTGAAAATATGTAACACTATTGACTCAAAATATGAACCGTAGACTTCCCTTGCAAGAAAAATAAAATTAAACAGAAATAAAATTTAAGGCCTATTTTGTAATATTTTCTATAAATTTTTAAAACTAACAATTGATGCTCTTTCATTATTTTTGCATGCTTTTACATTTTGCATTCATGTTGTCTAATATAGTCTCAACTAAAATATATTTCAAAATTCATCGATCCTTTACTATTTGATGTATGTCCATACCTTATTTAAAAGCTCCAATTTTGGTAGACATGGGGAGTAAATGAGAATTGACTAATAACTAATAGTAATTATTAAAGATATACATACACCTTATGATTTCGATAGAACTCATTTTTAATATATTTATGAATGAAAAAATATAATTAAAACCATCTAAATTTTAGTGGGTCAATGGAAAATTATAAATCAACTTTTCTTCAACAAAAAACAAAAATTAATATTATGAAAATAGATTAATTGTCCACCGACATAATTTTCCAAGAAAATTATCTAAAAGAAAAGAGTTACATAATATCAATAGAGGTGAAGAAATTAGTATCCTTACCTATGGCAATGACTAATACTATGTGGACATATTCATATTTTAATGATTTATAATAAAAATAATGTTACTGAAAGCATAGGACATTGTTAAAAATGTATAAAAAAGTTAAAAACGTAAAATTATTAATACTTCAAATTATTAGAAGAGAACTTAGAAATATTAATTATTTAAAAGAATAATAATAAATTTGAATTTTATTCTATGGAAGTATTTAATTTGGAAAGGTCCAAGTGTGGGCACATGTTATATGGAAACATGAACATAAATTTTAAGTAATTTAATTTCAGTATTTGGTTCTATTATATTATAAATGAAAGGTCTAAATGTGGGCACAAGTTATATCGAAACATGAACATAAATTTCAAGTAATTTAATTTCAGTATTTGGTTCTATTATATTATAAATGAAGAAGTATTTAATGAGTTCATGGAATTATTTTAAATTTTTTAATAGTGTATGCTTATTTTAACCTGTTTTTTGTTTTTACTATGCATTTAGTAAAATGGGCATTGATGACTCAAAGAAAAATAAAAGTAACATCTATCAAAATGGGTTTCCAATATATAGACACCAAGGAAAACAAATAATTATGGAATATAAATAGAGTCAAAGGACAAAGATAATACTAATAGTGTCATGGTGTGATGGTTAAGTTGTTGTGATGTTATTCTTGCCATCAAGGTTCAAACCCCATTTGGGTGTAGTTGTTGAGAATTTATATTGGGTTAAGGTTCCCCATTTGTGACCTCACTGGTTCATAGCTCCAGGTCAAAATCGTTTACCCATATTAATAAAAAGGACAAAGATAATAATTAAAGGAATATGTAAGATGAACATCAAAGATCAAAATAAACACTTTTTATAATATACATTTAGTGTTATTATATAATAAAACGGTTTATAGCTCCAGGTCAAAATCGTTTACCCATATTAATAAAAAAATACAAAGATAATAATTAAAGGAATACATAAGATGAACATCAAAGGTCAAAATAAACACTTTTTATAATATACATTTAGTGTTATTATATAACAAAAAAAATGAGAATCATGGATAAGAATATAGAACAAAAATATTTGAAATGATTACTGAAAATATATAATCATAAGAAAAAATAAATATCTTAGTTCTATATCAATATGGAAATGATCAATCAAACTATTTCCACAAAAAAAATCCGCATTAACACAATTAACTAAACTATTACTCAAGAGATGGATTTAAATAGTTATACTTTCTACATAAGTATCATGAAAAATAAGGAACTACTAAATTAATATTCACATAAGATTATTCCCAATAATATTTATATTATTTTTGTATTTATGGAGATCACACTCAAATTTCCTAATAATAGGTGTAATGCAAAACATTACACCCCGTACAATTTTATATTCCATAAAATTCCCTTTACGCTAGTTAAAGTTGACAATGCAATGCCCCCTTTCCCCTAACCTTAGTCTTGTCCCTAAGCCCTTCATTTTTTGTTGTTTTCATGAATTTTTTTGTCTTAGATGCTAGTGTGATATGTAGATGTCTACACGTTGCATAAACATCCCAAAAAGATTCATGCTTGCATGACCATTGGGATAATACAATTACTACCTATAAAAAAATTTCAACACCTCCATAGCTTGTAGATGTACCAAAAAATCCTATTTAAATGAATTTTATTTATTCTAACCTCTCAATATTTATTATATTCACTTCCCATTCAGTCTAGCTTATTCTTTCACTCTTCTACACCATTTTCTCTTATTCTTTCAAGCTCTTCCACATATTGGCTCTCTACACCAGCACTTTGATTCACTTGTCACATCTCGAGTGTTGCATATTCTCCTTCGAAATCACTAGCTTGCTAAGGGGAGGGTAACTGCATCCTTTCTCATTCCATAACCAACTTTATTTTGATAGAATACTATCATTTTAACTTGTCTATTATATTGTCTATTTAATTTCTTGTCTATTAATTTATATATACATTTGGTTGTCTATGGAGATGGGAACACCTACGCGTGGGTTTGAATAAGTAAAGCCACTAAACAACCCCATTTTTTTTCTATATTTTTCTGTGTGTAGGTTATCAAATTGGAGCATTTATGGGAGGCTTCATTATATGGATCTCTTATGAGTTATTTTTCATCTTGTCATTTTCTTACTCTTTATTTAGTCTATGCATGTTATCTCCTTTTATGTTATTTTTATTATTATGTTAGTTTAGCACACTTCATAGATTTTAGTTGTTGAATAGCTAGTTGTCTCTTAGCTATCCTTGTTAACAAATTCTATTTTCAATATGTACGAGACTACAATGTGTCGTGGATACATCTATATGGAGCATTATCATCCTTGGCTGAGAGATAGTTAGTTTCATTTCATGAGACCTTTAAAGCTTGATCTTGTGGTCCCTTAAACACTTATTTTGTAGTTGACCATAAAACATAAAATATAAGAAAAACCCCCTTTTCTTCCCATCCTCGTCACTTGAGCTCTATTCCTTGAGTTATTTGAGGACCATTTTCTCGTTACGAATTATTTATCTTATGGGTAGAAAATATCTTCCTCTTCATTTTGGTGAACCCAACATGACCCATCATAACCATTAAATATTTATTGAAAATTTCTTCTCTTGTTTTGGCATTTGTTGGATCAAGTGTTATGATACTTTTATGAGTTTCACGGCCCATCATACTACTTTCAGACATGTAGTAAGAAGTTATTGACATTAAGATATGGGTTTTAGAAGATAGTTCAATCCTCCCCATTTAGTCCTAATTTTGAGGAATTTACTACAGGAATATCACCTAGCTTTGAGTCTCCTTTTGAGTTCATTCAACCATCAATAGAATCCCATGTAAACTCTCAACGAATAACTCATTCTAACTCTGCCTCTCCCCTAGATTTTGAATCAATTCTCTAGGTCCCTATTGAGAAGATCCAATCCTTAAATGAGTGACTTAAAGAGTTTGAATATTTTTTAATAAAATAAAACACATACACTCAAGCCACTCCTCTTCCTAAATTTTTTATATATCTTCTTATCTCAGATCACAAAGGTCTGGAGTTACTCTAAGGAATTTCTAATTTAGTTGAGACCAACATTCCCTTACACACATCTACCTTAGATAACCCTAAAGACATCCAATAATCACTAGATACAAATTTTATGTTTTAATGTCATGATTATTTATGTATATGATAGGCACTAGTTATTATGTTCCTTTTCTTACTACTATTGATAATACCAACATTGTATCCTCAGGTGGTTTTTGGATTAGAGTGAATCATGTCCCTCTAGGATTCAAAGTCCATACATCTATAAATTGAACCACAACCACCTCAACTAGTTTGGATATGTCAACTGATCCCATCATGGGACGAATGCAATCAAAGTTGGCCAATCTCACTAATTCTACCTCTCGGTCCACATTGAAACCAAATTACAACTACAGTCCTTTATCCCTCACCATTCTAAATGATCCCATCCCTCAAGAGCTAGAAATCCTGAAGTTTGATAAGTATAATGGTAGAGGTGACCCACAAATGTATATATCTCCATTCACCAATTTCCTTTATCGCTCAACACCTTAATAGAGAATCTATTCTGATAATCCATTAAGGATTCTATGTTGGAATGATTATGCTCTCTCCTTAATAACTCCATCTTTTCTTTTGATCAATTTTTTAATTAGATCATTCAATAGTTTCATGTGAACATCGGGTTGGAAATTACTTTCACTAATCTTGACCATTTCAAGAATAGAACCATGAAAAGCTAACTAATTTCATTGCTCAATACCAATATTTGTTCTAGATTTCTCACATCCAGCTAAATACTGACATTCAACATGTGTTCATGGAAAACATGCTATTATCATTGAGAGAATGAGTCATCCTGATGAAATACCCTTCCTTTTCCCATTTGTGTGTTGCATTAAGAGAATACTAGTAGGTGGTAATGCAGTATGGGGATTCCTCCTCATCCACCCATCCTAATAATTAGTTAGCCATGTCTGATTTTAGGGAACCAAAAAAGAACAAAGTAGTAGCAACCATAGTATCCATTCATACTAAAAATAACTTTGCAGTACATAATAATATTTTAACAAAGCTATCTGATTCCTACACTAATGTTTTTCAAAACATTTAAAAAGATGGTTTAGTTTCCCTCCCAAAAATAAGACTACTATCTAATCCTTTTCCCAATTGGTATGCTGTACAAAAAAAAATTCAATACCACTGAATCTCTAGCTATGATATTGAATGATGTGTGTGTCTTAGGAATTTCATCTAAGACCACATAGATAATAGTACCATCTGACTTGATGGTAAGAAAATAATTTGAATAAATATGTAGCCAAGCCTAAAAATCAACTACATATATACAAGGATTCTTTCCCTTCCCATTCTTCTAATTTGAGAATGTTTTCTTTTTCATCTACTGATCCTAGCCAATTTGAATACATGAACATGGTTTAATTTACTCATATTCCTCCTACAAGTCATGTGGATAAGAAACCCTACATAAGATTCACAACCCATGAATTGCCTCTTTTCAGGCAACCTTCTTTTTTATACATACCAGCTCGAGTCAACGATACTATCATGACTTACATTATGGTTGAGCCTACTTATTAGGTCAATGTCATCATACAAGAGAAACTCTTTATTAATAATTTATATAAGGATAATTATGATGAGTTATAGACCATCGTCTGTACTCATGATGGTATTTTGTCCTATCTAAATTTGCTCTATCTCTTTGCCAGTCCTTGTTGGACCTAAAACTCTAGATGTACCATTTATTTTAATACCTAAATTTGACCTATTCAAGGTTAAACTAGGCATTCCATTGCAATTCTCCATGAATGTGATCACCTTAGTTGTCCACAAGTGTTTTAAATTTCCTACTTGTGACATGGTGTATACTATCCAAGACACTAGATATAAACTACTCATGTTGCATGGGTGCTTTTCCCTGGGCCATTTATAGCCTGCTCTAGTCAAACCTTTACCACCTTGTAGGTATTTGCTCTAAAAGGCCTAGTTTAGGTACAATACTGGAGGTTCTATCTCTAATGATTTCTTCCTTCCTTCTGCTCATGAAATTTCTATGAAGGCTTTCATGCATGCATAGTAGTGTTACTTGCATGTGAACCTTTGAAGATTAAGGACAAGAAAGATCTCGTCCATGGGTGAGTGTAGGATCGTGAACATTGAAAAACTAGCGTTATGACAAAAAAGTGGCTGAATTTATTTTTTATCTGAATTTGACGAAATAGAAATGGTTTATTGAGAAAATTACTAGCTTTCCAAAAATATAAGATTTTCCTTATTTGTAATTAAATAGATAATTATTATTATTTTATACATACATTCTAACTATTGTGCCTACAACACACATGCCCCGTTCAGAACGGGGACCCTCTCTTTTTCGCTTTCATCGAGTCGCTTTTTTCTCTGTCTCATTCTGCATGCCCCCTATTTTGAGTCCCAAGTGGTCAATGAGTCATAAATCTAACATCTTAAGTTGACCAGGTTTCACCACGCTTGAAATTTTTAGGTTTGTTGCCTTTGCAGATTTTCTTTGCCATTTTTCCTTAAGTCCTCAAAATTATTGACTTTTTCTTGGTGCGGGTCCACCCTTGTGGGTTCTGCCTTTCCTGCTGCCGACTATTTTGAAACTCACGCTTAAGAACCCTGTCGGCAAGTGTATTGGCATTAAATGCAATAATTTAATGTAGAAACTGCTATAAATAGAAAATTTGACATGTCATTTTCATCAAAATTCCTTTTGAACTTGTTAGAGCTCTTCCTTCTATCATGGCCTTCGCACCCACGTGATCCTATTTTCGTTCAAATGTCGTAGTCTTTAGATTCTTCATCGGTTCTTGTGGGATATCCAAGTAGGGTTTCTGTCATAACCCTAGTCATATTTTTTTCATTGAGTTTTGCAAAGTTGTTAAATTCTTGAAAAGGAAAAACCTTGAAACCAGCTAGAATACTAGATTCTGCATAAAACCCACATTTTGAAATGTGAAAACCCTTTGAAAGTCAGTCATTTCGGGCCATGCAGAACCTAGCACCTCATCCACCATTCTTGACTAGGGCCTTCATGGCCTTGTGGCCTGCGAGTTGCCCGTTGCCATTGCCTTATCTTTTTGAACAACAAACCTGAAAGTTACGGTCATCACCTTTGTCAGGCCCGCACATGCAAGTAGATGCCACCTCCCCGACATCACCATTGAACCAGAATAAAATCATAAGTTAAGTGGGCATCCTCATGATCCATGCGGGTCTACGAGTACGGGTTTCCATACACAGATGGCACCCTTTCTCTCGTCATTTCTCAATGGTTGTTTGACCTTGACCTTTCGTCTTATGGGTTGCGTGGGACCCTTGTTTGTCACTCCAGTGAATCATTAAACCTTTGACTATGAGATATTTGATGTGGGTTTATGCTACTGCTTCACCATCATTTCAATGACCATCCCAAATGTCGAGGCCCTTGTTTCCATTTGCCTCATAGACCCTTCTTCCCTTGTCGTCATCCCAATCCCCCAGAATTTCCCTAAGGTTAGACCTCATTACAAGCGAAGCATTGTAGGGGTCCATCTGCAGGCTCCCCTAAGCTCTTCACCATTCCTAAATGGTCGAATTCTCTTGCCCATCCACTTTGCGGACTCCGAACCATCTGTCTCCCCTTCGCTTCCTTCAAATTAAAATTGCTAAGTAAATATTGGAAGTGGGCACTCTATTACAGGTGGTCATCTGCGGGTCGTTGAACTTTGACCTCCATTTCCAAATCCAAGCCTCATTTG
This sequence comes from Sequoiadendron giganteum, assembly GCA_007115665.2. Taxonomy (NCBI): domain Eukaryota; kingdom Viridiplantae; phylum Streptophyta; class Pinopsida; order Cupressales; family Cupressaceae; genus Sequoiadendron; species Sequoiadendron giganteum. The sequence continues at coordinate 310,425,646 of CM021100.1, forward strand.
CCTCCAACCTTGCGGGGTCTGAACCTTCCATGGCCATTTGAATCTCTTTGAGTAAATATTGCATGCCAATAATTCATGCAGACATGGCAGTGTAGATCACCATACCATCTTTGTCGTCCCCAAACACCCACTACCTAATTGCGTCTCGCAGGTTCCTACCCACAACTTTCTGAAGGACTTGAACTTTCAAGCTTAATGATGTCGTCCTTCCTGCCCGTGGGTCCTGCATTACGGGACTTCATCTATAGGTTTCCACCATGTGGAGGCCATTTTCAAATGGTGAAACTCTGAACTACTTTGATGACCTATGCTCCTGTAACCTCTAGACTCGTGTGCCAAAGTGACTAAACTAATCCCCCCAAAACTTCTAGAACGGTCAAACCCACATGTCCAAATGACCTAACAACTTGGTGGGCCCCACTAATAGTGTGGATATATTGACGTGGGTGGTTGTATGCGAGTTGTCATGCCCTCTTCAATTTTTGTCTGTTGCCTCCTCCAAAATAGCTACTAGCCTAGGGAGACCTACATCCCTGGGCCCGCATTTCTCTATCTTCCCCAAACAAACGAAACACAATGATTTTTAATGGATATTATGAAATTTGAAGGATGAATTACTTGATCTAAGATCTGTTTTGTAGGATTTCACTAATGCTCCCCTTATTTTATACATGAATATGCTTACTTCACCTTTTCTTGCAAGATTTATGGAATTAGTTATAGGACCATCAGGGGTGTCCATAGAGAAGGAAAAGGGGAAGAAATCTACCAAGGTCCCGAGAGGAAAGGAAGAAAAGGATCAAATGGAGTATCAGTTTCAAGGAGTAGAGGTCACCTCCAAGGTCACTACCCAGTGGGATACTGTTACAGATGCCAACCTTGGATAGATGAATATAGATGAATTCAGATAGAGGGCCATCGCCAACCCCACTACGAAAAATGAAAAGAAAATAAAAAAGAGTGGTTTGGCTAAGGTAGTCGGTTTCCCACTAGCTCTTGTGTCACCTAAATTGGTAATGGCTTGCATAGAAGCCCATCAGGAGAAAAGAAGAAAGATCGTGGACTGTGATGGTAAAGTTTTGGTCGACCTATCTGGCAGGTCCATAGCGCAAAATTTCTGCATCCCTACCTTAGACCTAAACAATAAAGGAATATGCAGAGAGTATGTGGAATGTAGATCCTCTAAAATGTAAGAAATTGATCAACCAATACTGGTTGAAAGAGAAAAGTGGTAGCAAAAACAAGGTGTCTTAGGAGTTGTTCAGGAGTGATGATTTTTATGAAGACTACCATGACTTGGTAACCTTGCTAAGTAGAGTCATGGGCATCCCAACTATAGCCTAATTCTAGGAATGGATGTTCTATTTTATAGAAGAAATTATCAGAGGAACAACCAATATTAATTGGATGGGGATGATCAGTAAAAAATTGCACGAGTAGTTCCTAGTGGTCAAGAAGACCTCCCAATTTTATATGACTTAATATTTTGTCTACCTTTTGGTCGATCCCTTTCCTGATAGGGGACTATTTGTTGCACAAAGCACAACTCCAAGGAGAGAGCTGAAAGTATATGACAAACATTCATAGCTCCAATACCAAAATTTCAAGAAATACTACTATAGGGTGAATGATACCTTTATTGGGGACATTATCAAAATTCTCAGAGGGGATTTCGAGAGAAGATTCATGCACAACACTTGTGCATTCATTCATAGGTTCAGATTCCTATTCATTCAATTCACCAAATTCAACTACATCCAAACTGAAGGCTTCACTGAAAAGCCATACAAGCTACCCCGCTATCCAAACGACTGATTAATCTTGTTGTAAGTTTCAAGGCAGCTGCAAAATGCACATACTCTCCTTGCTAGAAAACACTGGGTAGAAATACCATATCCTCTCATATTCGAGGAAGGAATGTATGTGCTCCTAGCTACCTAATGTGCTGAATATTCTAAGAAGGAGATCATTGAATACAATCTAGGACTCCACACTCCTCGACCGAGGATGGACCCATACAAGAAGTTCAAAATGTTTGTTGTGAAGCAATACACCTATTTGCACAATGGTAAATATTTTTGGGTCAACTGTCAAGATGAAAAAGAGGTACACATGAGACACTATATCTGTATGACTGCTTAATTTTTCAAGACATTCAAACTATTCCCAGTGTCGGATCATATCATCAAAGATGAGAACACTATTATAGATCTGAGATTTAATGATGTCACCAACCTACCATTGCCCCTTATAGATTGGAATGAAGAAGAGGTCAACAACGTTGATATCTCGATGAATCTAGTGGAGCACAAGACAAGGAAATGGATCGATGTGCAAATTGTTCAGTTAAATCTTCAAGGAGCTACTATAACCTATAGCAAGCTCGAAGATGAGCTTGAGAGTGGAACAAACATTGGGAATGCTACTACCCCAACTCAAGCAACTCTAAAATATCCTTAGGCCACCAGGTCAAGGAAAATAAAGGAAGTATCAAAACATTAACCAAACCATAATGTGTACTCGAGGAAGGCTTTAGAGGGAAAGACCTCATAGAAATAAAATAAGTCAGGCGGATTCTCTGAGATGCCCATGATCTAAGGGGATCTATTGCACGAAGGAGAAGAAGAAGAGGTCGAGAAACCTAAGTCACCACCTGTCGCCTCTACTCTTGCTGCCACCACCATAGGCACTGCTACTCGTCCTTCAGCATCTCAAGAATTACTCATCTCTTCCTTGCCTCTACTGGACATCTCAGTTTACCTTGCCTCCACCTTGCCCATTACACCTATTATGGTGAGGGATTCCTCCTTTGGAACAACCTCCCCACTTTCATCCTCCTCAATGTCTCCTTCAACTATAGTTCCTCTAGCCTCCACAAGTAAAATGCCTACCCGAGCACTCTTCCAAAGGCCTTTTCCCGACATATGCAGAATATCCCTATGGATCTCTCTGAAGTACTAATGAACCCCATAGTGTAGGCTGATTTAGCTCATGTTGTTGTCGATCTCCTTTCCCCTCCTCTGGAAGAGCCACCCAAAATGAATGGGACAATACAAATCTTAGAAGAATTGGAGAGAAAAGAGAGGGAGGCAACCAAAAAGGGAAATGATCAACTTGAGGATCCATTCAAGGATGAATACCATGAGCATCTAGAACATCAAAACATGGTCATTGATGAGGTGGTATATGAAGATGAAAGGTCACAATCCTCATAGGAAAATGTTAAAGAACCTAGCACCAAGTACATAATAGAGTCCTCTGACCAAGAACTTGAGGAGGAGTTGTCTAAACAACTCAAGGATATTGGAGAGGAAATTGAGAGATGGTATTATGAGGAAAATAAAGAAATAGATTAAGACATGGAGGTATCTACAAAGCCTCTAACCAAGGAATAAGATGAAGGCCTCGACCAACAAGAAGAAGTACCTCTCGAGAGGGAAGAGGAGAATAAAGAAGAAGAGGCTGAAACAAAAAGAAGCCCTGAGGCGGAACATCATACACAACTCAGACAAGAAGAAGAAAAAGCGTTTGAAGGGGAAGATAACCCCAAAGAAAACATAGCTTCTACTGAGTCACAAGAAGGAAAGACCATATTCATTCGAGACTCGAATGAAGAAGAGGAAGAGAAAATAGAGAAGGAAGCTTCAAACCATAAAGAAAGGGAGATCCAACATGCTCAGAGAGAAGAAGGTAATCATGAATCATTGATGAAAGGATCTCAGATGCCTGAGTGGTTATAAAAGTAGCCACAAAAGAAGACCCCTGCTCCCATTGATCTCAAGGATAGACTAGAGGCTATCCTCGCACGAGCTCAAATAGGAACGAAGAAATAAAGGAAGTCGAGAGTTAGATCCCATATCATGATCGATGCATCGAGATCTAGAACAATACAAATTGCAACCCCAATGCTCGACAAAGAAGAGGGGGTGAGTTATAATATCTCTACCATCAACTTGGGTACAACCACAAGAGAAGAAAAGATTGATCATCTTTAGGGGTCTGTACCCATGATCATGCACCAAATGAACAAGGATCAGTCCTCCAACGAGGAATTGAAGTCACATGTGGTAGACCTCAATTACTACATACAAAAATGGTCTTTTATTGAGAAGCTACCCATGACATCAACAACCTACCACTGGTGTTGTTCAAGGATCACATAAGAAGGCTTGAGAAGAAAGAATTGGACCAAAGATACTGAAGATTGGTTTTAGTGGGTAGTCTATTGGTCATGCCATCCAAATGGAAAACACATTTTAGGAAGTGCAAAAGTAGCTTGAAGGCACATATAAATTTTGTATTGACTTCTCAGAATTATATAGGATTGCGTATCCTAAGCTCGAGGCCATCCTCAAAATTCCTAAGAAGACTTAGCAGAAGGTGTTGGGTTTGGCGAAGGATGGCCATTGGTTGGTCGAGACATGGAAAATGGGCCTAGAACACAAAAAAAGAGTCTTGGAGCAGGGGATCCATGAAGTAGAGCTCTACCTGGAATAGTCCAAAGAACATCAAGCAGATTGTGAAGAATATCTAAAGCTCATGATGAATTACGACATGTCTACCATCAAACTAGACCTCGAGAAAATAAGGTTGTACTTTCATAAGATGGAAAATGGGGCAGCAAAATCGCTAATGCCATACTTTGTGGACTTCTCCACCAAAGCCTTCGTCTAGTCCGAGAAAATTGTTAAGGCCATGCCCAAATGCACAAAAAATTGTGAGGTGATCACTGGCAGGTCCAATAAATTAACCTTCCAAGTGCTCGAATCCAATATCCTAGAATGGAATAAACTTTAGGCACTGATAGGAAAATTCATGGAGTATGCCACTATAAAGAAAAATGAAGGAAAGCTTATTATTGATGATGCGTTTCTCACTATAAAACTATAGCACTAGCCACTAGAGGACAAAATAGGGGTAAGACAAGAAATGTAATTTTAAATTATAAAATATTAGGGGTAGGTGAAACCCTAATTTATAGTGAATCTTGGCTAGACAGTGAGATTAAATCTTGGCCATTCATTTTTATTTTTGAGTACTATAAATAGGGGGTCTCCTCTAATTTTCAGAGAGAGAGTGGAGTTCTTGTAAAGACACTGAAATTCTAATAGAAATTCATTGATTTTGGTGGATTCTTGAGTTTCCTTCATGTTTCATGATTCTTCTCCTCATAGTTGATAGATTTGAGTAGATTTACTTTGTTGTTCTATGTGTTTTACATGCTTTAGTAGATTATTATATGTTCATTGATGCTGAAGAATACTATTGTGTCGATGCCCTTCCTTGTACATTATTTTTGTTGTTTGTTGATGCTAGATAGCAGTGTAAATCTAGTCTAAACATAAACTGATTTTTGTACTTAACCTTCATTATCTATTCATGTTCCATTGTGAATGAATAGTTGAAAATCTGTAGAGATTAGAAGATAGCACTAGTTTCATGATAGTGTTAGCTGATTTGGTTAAGGGGAACTTAGTTTCATGAAGGTTTTTCATTGTAGCATTCTCCACTATCACTATTCATTAGTAGTTGCAGGTCTAGGAACTTTTTCCTTTCCCTTCCCTTTTGACCCTTCTTTGAAATAGTAATTTAGGAAAAGTTCAAGTATCATTGTAAAACCAAATATGATGATAAAAGTGGAGTTTAGACTATTGTTTTGAACTTACAACAATCACACATCAGTTCCAACATCTTGAAAACTATTTTTAAAGAACCAATCTCCCTCCAACTTAACATACGTAAGGCTGCCCTGTGATTACCAGCAAATCACATGAACCAATTGAGACATTCCAAGCAAGTCATGACCTGAAACCTAAGAGACCTTGGATTTGTAATTTGTAACTTGTTCGCAGATTTATACCTTTCAATAGAGGTGATGCACCTATGCATTACCTATGTTGGGAGGTGCGAAAAAACCCATAAAAAAAATGGTGCTAGAAGGAGGGCTACCCTTTTTGCTAAGTTAGATCAAATCGGTTCCTTCTCCCTTGGGAGGTTCCATAGAGTATTAATATCTACACCAAACAAAGGGGAGTTCCAAGAGCTACCACCCCCTACCAAGGATAAGAGAGCTAAAAGAGGGGAAGCATCTACTTCCAACACTTCCAACTAGCTCACTTCACCTTCGCCCTCAACCTCTCCTTCCACCCATTTTCCCTCACCTTCTCCTTCACCCTTGGCAACACCTTCATCTTCTAAGCCGCTCCAAACTACCTTCCAGGTTTCCATCTCCCATAACTAAGGCCCTACCTTTGAGCCCAACACACCTCCTTTCCTAGGCACTGTCACATCAGCTGTTGTTGCCCCTTTGCAACCTCAAGTCAATCTGGCACACCCTCCTCAACCTCAACCCCAATGGCATGGCTGGGTAACAATCCATCTCCTTTGTCCTTCAATTTCTACCATGATATGCCAAAGAACCCAAAAGGATTTTACACAAAGTTCAATTGTCGGGGTCCGTAGAGGACAACAAAGGAACACATCAAGATATTTCAAATAGCCTTGAAAGATATGAAAATTCACCATGAAGATGTGGCATGTAGGCTCTTCCCTTATTCCTTGGGGAAGGAGGCCTTCTACTAGTATGTTCCCTTGCCAATAGGAACCATAACTACTTGGAACCTATTAAAGAATGATTTCTTATAGAAATTCAAGATCCAAGTCAACCCTTCTGAGCTATACCACCAATTCATGGCCATTCGAAGGGAAGTTAATGAACTGATCAGCTCTTCTAATGACAGATTTCATTGAGATTATATGAGGTTGCAAATGCCTTATGTGGTCGTTGATCCTTTTTCCCACCTAGTGTACTATGCGTCCTTGGGCAACCTCACTTCTGCTTTGGTGAAAAGGATGAACCCGTTGTTGGCCCAGTTGGTGGATGCCTATGCAGAAGCAATTAAAGCCAATATAGATTTTGGACAACACATTTATGGTCCTCTACCATCCTTAGGACAAATTTCACATCCACATCATATTCAAGGGATTACCCAAGCCTTAGCACAACAAACACCTTTGATGAATCAAATTCTATAACTCATGATTTTGCCTCACCCTAGACATCCATTGAGTCAGGCACCTCTTGTTCCTCAATACTTGTAGCCACAACCACAACAAGTTTATTCTAAGCCGCCCCAAGTGCCGGTGTACTTCCAAAGTCCCAATCTCCCACCCGCTCAGCAGAATCAACAAACAGTACAATCGGTCTTCCTTCAAAACTCTGCTTCACAATCAAACAATACCGAGAAGCATCAGATATATGAGCTGGAAATAATGATTTGAAGATGTCAACTGAAATGACACACTTAATGAATTAGAATGACGAGCTGTAAGCCTCTCAAAGAAGAATTCAAGCAAACCTCAACTGTGACAACCATGATGTGGGTGCTTCTTCCAGAAATAATTATGAAAGAGGTCAGAATTCAGGATAGAACTTTGACAAAATGCCTTCACAGAGACAAAATCAAATGTGGAACATGAGGCCAAACAATAGTAGTGTTCCCACACCTCTTGACCAACAGAGCAATAGTGATAATACTACAAGCGGGGTATACTTAGTTGAGGCTACCTTATTCGGTTGGTGCCACATTCACAAGACAAGTAGACACTCTGAGTTGGATTGTCTAGAGTTCTAAACGGCCATCAAGATCTTCCAGATAGAATTCTAGAATGTTGTCAATAGTTCAGGATGTAGAGACATTGTTCCATCTGAGCCATATGATTCCTCAGTATTGGTTGTCAACCAAAATCCTTTTCCAAAAGGTGAGAGCAACATACCTGAGAATGAGATTTCTTCCCCAAACGATGACAAAGTAGGAGAGGCAAGTGTTGAAAGACCTTTATCTCAACTCTTCAATTTAGTAGATAATGGTCTCATAGATGAGGAAGAGCTGAGAGAGAGTGAAGTCCAAATGTTTCATCCAAGGGTGACCCCATATGAATTGAGAAATAGAGGCAGGTGGTCCCTTCACAACCTCTACCCCGCCTAATAAATTTAGCACTCCTCCTGACCTGAATGCTAGTAATGACCCAGGCTATCCTCATGTACCCACTCGATACTTTAACAAGATAGGCAGTAGGGTCAAAACATAAACTAGCCTACTAGCTCATCCCAAAATACCCCTTTTGAAGTTGAAATCAAACAAATGGGGGAGTACGTAGTAGAAGAATTTAAGAGGTTCAAGTTGAACTTATCTACCTTCGAGTTGCTTAAAGTCCCAGCAGTTAGGAATTCCTTTTTAAGAATGATCAATGAGATCCCTTCATCCAAGTTATGATAGGAAGTACCCACCAAGAAGGTCTCCTTTGATGACTCACAAAATGAGCCTATTATCTGGTAGATCTTTAGCAAGAAATCATACCTGCCTTCAAATTAACGAGCAAACAAACAACTTTCTAAGGAATTGGATCAAGCCCAAATGAAAAACAAGGGCAATGATAAGGACAAGGGTCAAGTAGCCCAAGTTGAAATCTCAGGAGGGTTGTTTCAAGGAATTTGGAGACCCCTCCCTTCCTTACCATCATTAGGATATTTGGAAAGAACTTCCATAATTGCTTGCTTGATTCGGGAGCTTCTACCTACGTCATGCCCTTAACAGTGTACAAATCTTTAGGAATAGTTCTGACTCCCTCCTGATGCAAGGTAACACAACTAGATAAGACGTAGATCATCATAGTTGGTGAAATTAACAAAATACCTATGCAAGTTGTTGTTGACCCAAGGATGCAACAAACAACTGATATTCCAATTTTCGATATCCCTAACACTTATCGTATCATTTTAGGAAGGGATTTCACCTAGACATTGAACAGATATGTTTCCATTGACTATTCTCACCTATGGATGCCATGGAAAGGGATGCCAAATCATATCTATATTGAGAGAGAACCACACATGAAATTCATGATTACAGAGTACAACAACACAAATGAGGTTTTTTCTGAAACTGAGTTGGGGAATTGCTACCCCATGGCATATCTAGATGAACAAGAATTCTATGAAGAAGAAGTGGCTGAAGAAGTCCTTCTTGTACTATGCAGTCCAATTGTTGGCTTGACGCACATGCCTGAGAGTACAAAGATATTGAATGAGTCAGATGATGAATATTCCTACAAGGATGGTAGTCTTGGATTGCTATATGGCTTCCAATATTTCATGGAGAAATGTATACAAGATTAGCTCATCCTGGGCACAAGAATAGATTTTTAGGAACTCTTGTTGCCCAATTGGTGCAGAGTACACAATGCTACCCACTCTAAATTTGAATATTTCTTGTTTCAAATAGAAATTGAATACATCAAAGAACAAGTCACCCCGAAGGAGAACGCAAAATGGTACAACCAGATCAAAGCTATGTCGAGCCCACATAACCTCCCAAGGTTTCTAAAGTGAATGCACCACCTATTCGAGAATAAAAATCTACAAGTTCCAAGACCAAAGGATTCGTCCAAGTTTTGGATGCTACGCTTGGATAGGTCCAAATCCAAGCAAGGAGCTGATGCCAGTTTCGAGTTGACCAGCCCTACAAGTAAGACCTACTTTGTTGCCCATAGAGTTCAAATTTATTGTATGAATAATGTATTATAGTATGAGGCTTTAGTTCCTGGTCTCCTGATGGCATTAAGGAAAAAGGTTAAAATGCTTCAAGTATTTGGTGATTCTAAGCTCATTGTAAAACAAGTAAGGAATCTATATTCCTTATAGGATAATACCAAACTATAGGAATAGGATATGGGATCTCATAGAAGGATTAGATGCATTCAACATCCAACTGATCCCTTGTGCTAATAATTACACTATTGATGGCTTAGCCCAAGCAACTAGTACCTTACAACCCCTCTCCTTGTCTGGCCTAAACAAAATCACTGTTGAGATCACATCCACCCCATCCATGCCAGACAATATCACCAATTTGCAAGTGTTCAATGATGAAAATCACATCTTGGATTTCATTACCAGCTCTAATGTGTTTGCAACCCAAATCATTGATGAAATAGAGCTCAGAAAGGTCGAATTAGACATAGAAGGTGTCATCAATATCAAGACCAACATGTTACCCCAAGGTATGGTTCAGTTAGAATAGATATTTGATTTGGATCAGATAAGAGATCAAGAATAGGAAACAAAGAAAGATTCCATTAGCAATCAATGTGATAACCACAACCTGGGGACAATGGACGAAGCCAATAACATGTTCATTGGAAAAGTGTGCACACCAGAAGAAATAAAATAGATCGTCGAGGACCTGAAAACATATCATAATGTGATCACCTTGAATTAGGAGGACTTGAAAAAATATGATACATCAATCATTACTCATACCATTCCTCTTAAGCTAGATGTGAGACCATTTCAACAATGATAGTGCCCCATCAATGCATTATTGAAACCTATAATTTACAAAGAAGTACATAAGCTGTTGTCTACAAGAATCATTTTCCTAGTTAGGCAGTCCACTTGGGTGGAAAATTTGGTTTCGGTCAGAAAGAATAATGGTGAAATCAGATTGTGTGTAGATTTCCAATACCGCAGGGTGGCTTGGCAGCCTCCGCAGTAGCGCGGTTGACCATGATGGTGGTGTCAGGCGATTACCGCCATACTGTGACTGGCAAGTTAGAGATCGACAGTAGCGCGGTGGAAGATTGTGGTGAGCTCGAAGCTCGACTAACCGAGCTTGACCAAAAGTCAAAGTGATAAAGAAATGTGAAGGCGACACCTGGCAAGATCTTTAAGATCGGGTTGGTGGAAAGCTTATTTTATGATTATGGTAGAGCTGCATTAAATGAATGCTCTGATTCAGGTGGTTGAAAAATATGTATCTACAACCATTTTAATGTTGTATGGCTTAATGCATCTGGCTGAATAAGTTTTGCACGTTATCAGAGAATGTTGGAAGCTTCTAGGTGGGATAATGAATATTCTGATGACCATTGATTACTTGAATGAGCAGAATAGGTAAGCACACGGTAAGAGATTATAAAGTAATCTTGTGTGCTAGAAAAAATGGTTGATGAGCAAAGAGAGAGAGGTTGAGAGTGTTTGAGCAGTTTTGCATATTGTTCTAACCGTGAGCACTTAGACTTTCAGATCAGGCTTAGAGAGTCAATTGTCTTGGTGAGATGAATCTACACTGTGTGCTATGAGGGTGTTGGAGTAGTGTGAAGACTTTGATTAAGTTGTTTCCTACATTCTGCAAATAAAGCAAGATGTGACTCCTGTAAAGACTATGAGCATGAGATTGTATTATAGTTACTTTATGTTGTTGAATAATACAATGTCTCTATCTTTTGGAGTGTGGGTTTTTTTACCTGAAAAGTTTTTTCCCACATAAATTTGTGTGTCTACATTGTTTGTCTTTCATGGTTGTCTGATTCTAAATTCTTGAATTTATGCTTGTGTTGAATCTGCTATCTTGTTCGCATTTACTTTTCTCAGAAAAATCAATGGGGGATCCATTGTGCCTGTTTCCACTTTATGGCATAGTTTGTGTCTTTGATGTGATTTGAAGAAATGAAAATAACTAAGGCACTATTGTCTTAGATGTTTGTTCTATTATGGCAAACCCTCTATATCCCCAACAAATAAGTTAGGACATTATACATCTAGTTTGAAACTATAATCAAGAATTTTTTGTGGTAAAAATAACTCATTAAGAAAAGCTAAGGAAAAAATGAACCCCACACATGTGTTCTTCAAAATTATTTCCCACAAAATCAAAATCTAAAAACCAAAGTTTAGATGTCTTAGTCCGAAAGACCATGAAGAGATTCTTTCAAGGCTTCACGAGGTAAGAGAAAGGTTGGTTTATAATTTTTACAAGAAATCTTCAAGAAAAAATCCTAACTTGTATGATTTTTATTTTCAACAAAATCCAACTCTCTTTCAAAGGTTTTCTTTTCTCACTTAGGGATTATCAAGCATTTTCTTCAATACTGAGGTCTAACAAAAAGGAGTTCTATCTAGGTCAAATCTAGGATCAAAATCAGTCACTCTCACCCATCCCTCAACCATCAAAATAAAAAATAACCTCACCAAAAACTCTTGGAAAATTTGAAAACATCATTCATGCTAGACTTTTGGAAAATCAAAATCATTTTTTTTGGTTAGGTATGTATAGATGAATCCTTCTCCACATATTTGATGAAATTATCAAATCCTTGTGAACAAGTTCACCTCTTGATAAAATCCAACATCTTGAGGTCTATAAGTTCATTCTCCCAAATCATCTTGTTTGACTAGGGGTGTCTTGATGAATCCTTCTTTAGACCTTTAGTCAAATCCAAATAAAATCAAATTAAATCCTAAAGTCTAGTATCTCCTCCAAGATTTCTCAAAGAATTCAATCATCCACACCATTCATCCTCCGTTTATCTCATCCCCATCCTTTGATCCTTAAAGAAAACTTAGATTCCTTTCTTTGAGCCTAAATTTTAGACCAATCTAAGGTGTTAGAGGTTCATCTCTTACATTCCTGAAAATTGATCCATATTTTATGATTCAAACTCGATCTCAATACAAGGAAAACATGGAGAAAAACAAAGAAACATCCACTTCGAGCGATCTAAGTCAGACTAAAACAAAATTAACCATATGATATCCATTGACCTCCCAATCAATCCTCCTCCAATACCTCAAAATACTCAAGAGGAAGGTCAAGTGGAAGACATCACTAACAAAATCTTAGGGATGACACAAGATGAAATCCTTGAGATGGTGCAAAATCCTAAAAATCATCAAATTGTTAATGCCATGATGAGGTTATACCCCTCCCAATACATGCTTGAATTGGAAAAAGAAGGGGCTAAACTCCCTTTCGACTATGATGTAAGCACCCTTGTGGAGAGACCTCTTGGGATCATAGCTCCAATCCCACCCATACCTCCATGTCAAAGGATCACTCAAAGCATCCCACAAATCACATCATCCATTTCTCCAACTCCGCCAATCGTTAACAAGGGAAGCTCATTGCTTCGTGCCCTTCAAGCACATCCCCTTGTGAATAACCAAGAGTTGGATGCAAGCACCATATTGGTTTAGTCTGTCCCAATAAATCCATTACACCCATACATTCCACTCACATTTCATAATCATACAAATTCATCCTCCTTTCATGCAACACCAGTTTATCCTCTTGACACACAAACCTCTCTCCCTATGTCCTCACAAGGAGAAAGTGATTTTTTTGGAGAAGGGGGGTCTTTGATCCCACATCATCATGTCTTCAAGGGAATGTACTGCCCATCTTTCCACCATTTCTACATCCACCACTTACATCCACATCACCCCTTGGATAAAGTCTTCCCCCTTTACCCGCCATCAATCAAAAAAATCCAAGCAACTCCCCCATCATAAATCAAAGCATCATACTGAATCTGCTTGTCTTCCCATCGATATCGCAACAACAGGTGGAAACTATCCAAGTAACCCAAACAATCAACGCATCATCCACCATTCCTCAAATATCTCAAAACATGGTCTCCCAAGGGCCAAGCATCTCAATCACACCATCCACCACTCAAACCCCAATCATCAATACAATTGTCCCTCTCATCACAACATTCAATACTATTCCCAATCCACCACCACCATCACCAAAACCCAACATGGAATTTTCATTCAACATCATGTTGCAAGCATCTCGACAAGCCGCCTATCAAAAGGCACTTCAACAAATCAAAAATCAACAAGCTGCACAACTAGCTACTCAACAAGCAGAAGCACAATTAATTGCACAACAAGCACAATAGGCACAACAGGTTGCCCAAGCCCAAGCTTTACTACAACAACAAGTTTCCCAAGTTGCACAAGCAGCTCAAGTTGCACAAGCCGCATAGGTTTCCCAAGTTGCACAAGGAACCCAACAAGCATAGGCTCAAGCTCAAGCCTAATACCAAGCTCAGTAAGTGCAAGCACAAGCTCAATACTAGGAAAAGTTGTAAGAAGTCCAACAACAAGCATATCAACAAGCCTTGCAAGAGTATCAAGCGCAACAACTAGCCGCTCAATAGAAAGCCCAACAACAATCTTTGTTGGCACTGCAATAACACGACCAACAACAAGCATTGTTGGCTTAGTATAGACATTAATCACATAGGAAAGCTTGCAGAAAACTCCCACCAACGCCCCACCCATCAATCAAATAGCCCAACCCCCTTCAAAACATGTTCACTCGACCTCCTCATCTGCAAGACGATATGATGACACAAATCAAACTACTCTCACAGTACATTCTTGATATTAAATCAGGAAAAAAAAACAAGGAAACCTGGTAACCTGTGTCCCTATCCTTTTGACAAGAGCCTTGCAATGATACCATTCCCAAAAGGATTCGAAATCCCCAAATTTGACAAATATCATGGGTTGGAAAACCTTAAAGATCACATCAGGGAATTCCAAGTACATTGCATGGAAGTCTTATACAATGATACATATTTGATGTGTTTGTTTCCTTGGAGACTGCGTGGTTCCACAATGGAGTGGTTCTCTCATCTGCCTACGGGCATCAAAATATTCCAAGAAATTGTAGACACATTCCTCAAGAATTATGCATTCAACATCGACATGGATGTTAGTCTAGAGGAATTATCGATGCTCAAACAGGGAAAGGGGGAATCATTCACCTCCTTCCTACAACGATGTCGATCCAAGGCCAATCGAAGCAAGTGGGCCATGCTAGAGGAGTAAAAAAATTGCACTATCATTGCCAATCTAGACAAGACCTTGGAATTTTATCTAAATATGTAGTGCATTACCACATATGACCAATTGATTTCCAAGGCACTCAACATCGAAAGGGCCCTTATTGCACAAAGGGGCACAACTACATATCTTGAACATCAAGATAGTCACCCATCCACTAGCTATAATGAGAAACCTTGCACATGGGAAAAAATAAGGAATGTCACCAATGATGGAGTGGTCAATGCCAAGGTCATCATTAGTGCTCCAAAGAAGAATCCACAAACACATCATCAACCGTAGAACAACAATCACAACAATGCACAAATCAATGCAGTATCCCAACAACCACCACACCTACATAAGATATGAAGACAATAGATTCCCACCTAATTTTTTATTGTGTGATGTGTCATGCAACTCCATCAAATTCCACGTCGATTTTTTATAATGTTCTTCATTAGAGGTTTTGCTCGACCCCGCGAGCCTCTGAGGTGCACAGAAAAAATGGTAGGGAGGATACCGAGCGTGGGTTGTGTGGTTTCTGTTTTAATTGCATTTATTTGTTCTTGTGTAAATAAATTCCTACACAAATTCTTATATACACTTGGCTTCCACAAACATAACTTTCAACTAGTTGCATGCATCCAATATTGTATTGTTCTAAATGCGGGATGTAACGATTATGAAATAGTGGAAATGGGTAACACAAAAAACTGTAAAATCCTTTTGTATATATTTTTTATATATTCCAATGTTCAAACTATGCAATTATTTTTGTGCTCATCCATAGATATACGTTTATATACACATGGATACACATATATTTTGTTACATGTTTATGTGTAATTACTACTTTAAATATATATATGGTTATACATCTATATTCATATATGCTAATATGGATGAGCTTGTATGTATACTTCTAGGTTGTGTGAGTACATTCAAGTTCCACAACCTGATCAATTGCTAAATTTAAAAAGGCTGGAAAAAACCAATGAAACCATTTGTACTATAGCCAACATAAAGAGGAAATACTTGTGAAGCACCATAAAAAATACATCCAACAAAGGCTAACTGCATCAAGCATAGGTGCAAGTCTTCCTATTGAAAATATTCCCTCACAGCACCCATTGGAAATGGTAGATGCCACCCCTTGTATACAAACTCAAAACATCCCCCCTACTCCACCAGGACAACAACAACACTTGGAAAGAAATATTCAATGATTTCTACCTTTCTATAGTTAAGTAGTTCCGACATCGCATAGATGCACTTTTGAACCTTTTTGTTTGTCAGATATGTAGGGAAAGCTACATAAGGATGCACACTCATATGTTGGGGTTAGAAAAAACATGTGTAAGATGCTATTCTAAAAAAGGAACCCACCACTTCAGCTATACCAATATAATGGACCCAGGCCCACAACCATTATTGCTAAAAAAGATAACAGAGGTTGAAGAAATGCTTATTGCTAGAGTGGCTCTAGTTTTACAAGTGTCCCACGCTAGAGGAGGTCAATTTAAATATAGTGGTCACACAATAAGCTTTCCTCAAGATATCTTGAGCATAGAAAAAAAAAATTTGCGCCAACTGCAAGACCTTGAGGTTGTGATCGTTCGGCTAAACACCATTTCATGGATGCATTGAAATAAAAAATTCAATGCGAAAAATACTAAAATGATGTTGAGATTGATGTTGAGGCTCTTAATATTTTACCTGATGTAGTTGTTGATGTCTCTAATTTCTTGCATACAATAGAGCAAGTTTCTGATGAAGAGATAATGCCATCAACCAGCTCAACAGATCTTGCTTAAGATGAAAATGGCTCTTCAAAATTTTCATAATTTATCCCTTCCTTGCAAAATTATACATGAGAGCTCCAAGCAATCAAACAAGTATTATAGATTGAAAAAAAGTAGAATATTTTATGTTGACCTAAAATTAGCTCTTCTCTTGTTAATGAATACAACACTAAAGGTTTATTTATAGTGGCATTTCAAACATTGTTTCCCACTAGAGAAGAAATTCCCCTCCAACAAAGGAATGCTCAAATTCACTTGCATGAATATTCCCTCCACTTAATCAGATATTTTGACCATATATTTCGAAAACATGCTAGGTTTAGGTATTTCCTCTACAACTTGATAATGAGACATTGCAACCAACAAACTGTTTGTCTTTGTTAGAGCGGATCTTGAAGAGAAAATCCCCAAATCATTGTGTACATTGCGTGAAAATATTCAAGTTGCTCATGATGGCCAGATAGCTAAGTAGTTGATGCATTTTGGGGAATCGTTGCGCAACACCCATTCTTTTTGGAACTCTTATCGAGCCCAGCTATCTGTAATGATTGAACAACTTGGCATACCTATCCTTTTTTTCACTTTGAGCTATGCAGACACAAAATGGGCTGATCTATAATTTTTTTCTCTTATGTGGCTCATTTGGTGATGGAGCCTTCGACAAAGACACTAATAGATAGTGTTGTTCAAAATCCACATATAACGTCTTTATATCTACATCATAGATTCTCAATTTTCTATGAAGAGGTGATTGAAAATATTTTGCATGCAAAAGATTATTCGTATAGATATGAATGGCAGCATCGTGGCTCTACACATTTGCATTTTTTTTTATGGCTTCTAGAAGCCCCCAATATGGACAGTCTTGATTGGTCCAATCACCATGATGTTACTATGCCAAGGAAATTTTTTGATACATATGTTTCAGCTTGGAATTCACATTGCCCTACACAAAGATTGCTCAGAATGTATCATTGTTCTAAAGAAAATTCGTTCTTTCTTTCCATGAGCCAGATTCTTTCTAGTGATCCAATCATAGATTATGAAGAGTTGCTAAATACAGTTCAAAGGCACACAAAATGTTCTGAATATACTTGTTTAAGGAAAAAAGGAGAGCAATTACAATGTCAGTATAAAGCACCTTGGAAACAACAACTTACCTCTACATTGACATTCGATGTCCAATCTAAAAAATTGTACAAGACAACAAGAAATGATGATTGCCTAAATATTCATAGCCCACCCATGATTTCAATATAGCATGCTAGCTAGTTGTTTCTAGGAAAATTGTTTTAAATTATATTTCTAAATATGTAGCTAAATCTGTGAAGAAATCATAAAATTATCTTGATATGTTGAAAAGACTTGGAAATAAAAATATAGTTGAGGATAGAGCACTTCTTGAATATCAAAAATTCATGATGAATATTTTTGTGGAGCGTGACATCCCTACACAGGAGACGTGTCGTATGTTACAAAAATTTCCTCTTCTCACTTCAAGCCAACACTATGTTCTTTTGAATGTTGGCAAAAAAGAAATGTTTCATGTTAATAAAAATGATGTTGATGAAGACCTACCAAAAAACTAGATTCTTCTATATGAAAAGGCCTCCAGAGCTGGGTGGTGTATCCCTAATTGAATCGCTCCGCTTATATACACATTCAGAGCAGCACAAAAAGGCCAAATGGAAACTGAGATAGTATCCTAGAATTGTCCTTGTGTACCTATTGTTCAAGACAGTTCCTATTGAAGATACAAAAATATTTGAGATATTTTTTTGGACTGAAATTATGTTATACAAACCTTTTCAAAACATAAAGACAGATATAGGTCTTGCCAAACAAGAGATCATACAAAATTGGAAAGTTTTAAAAATAGTCGGTTATCATCCTTGGCATGTTACTAGACTTCCACTTGCATCCATGATTGAATAAGAACAAGGAAGTGATACTGAAGATTTGAACCATCAAACTTCTATGTATGAATATGAATGGGAAGTTTTCTCACAGTTTGGTGCAACTACTAACTTTAGTATAAATTAGCTCCAATTTCTAGGTAGATAAGAATTTCATATGAACCATTCATGGAATACAAACCATGTGCCTGAAAAACTTCATAATATTTATTTGTAGTTCATCCCATCAGCTAGGGCACATTGTGAGTAAGCTACAATACAATTTTTTCCTATAAATACATAATCCCATCAGCTTTCACCAAAACAACAATTGGCTCTTCAAATCATCTAGTCCCATCACATGCAACCTTCCCCCAAAGGTCCTCTCTGCATGATCATTCAAGGGAAAGATGGCACTAAAAAATACTTTTTGATAAATTGTATTAGACAACAAATAAAAATGTCTACTACTGGATCCAATAGCTCATTGCTCACATTGGCCCCCATAGGTGTTGTTGCATACAACATATGCTCCACCACAATCCATACAACCCTTCGAATTCCAATAAAGGATATAAATCCTTTGCAAGGTCAGATATTGACAATATTCCAAGAACAATTTAAATATATTTAATACATTTTGATAGATGAAATGAGTTTTCTAGGCCCAAATTTGTTGTTGAAAATAGATAGTCAATTGCGCCAAGCATTCCCTGATAACCAGAGGGAGCCATTTGGCAGTGTTTCTTTCATCCTTGTTGGCCATCTTTCCCAATTGCCACTTGTCATGGATATCTCGATTTATGCTTCATGCTCATTGGTTGTAGCCTTATGGAATAATTTCACACTCCCAGTCACATTGGACACTATTTTCTACCAAAAAGGAGATAGCCCTTCCCAAAATAAGTTTCAAGCAATCCTTCTCCATATAAGAAATTGTGAGACTCTCCACGATGACTAGGAAGAGATTATGAATCAAACAAATAAAATTATCTTATCCACAGTAAGAGAACAATTTGATGTTGCTACACATTTGTTTGCCACAAATGACCTAGTTGTATTCCACAACAAAAAAATGATCAAATAGTTAAACCTTCCCATAGTCATTAGCATTGCTCAAGTAGCACAACAAAAAACATCTAATCATGGAGATGATGACCAACTTCTTCGAGAATTGCTACTTTGTGTTGGTGAATAGGTGATGCTAACAAAAAATTTATGGATTCAAGTTGGCCTAGTCAATGGATCCCTTGGTCTTGTTACAACTATTGTGTACAATGCACATTTTAAACCGCCAGATCCACCTGACTATGTTGTTGTTCACTTCCAAAATTACATTGGCCCACCATGGGACCCAAAAAACCTAAGAGACATCCCCATCCTAGCAATAACTTGGGGTAGTCGAACACAAATTCCACTCACCATGGCATGGGGAATCACAATACATAAAGTACAAGGCTTAACATTAGACATATAAATGATAAACATAGGCAACAAAGAGAGGGAATGGTTGACTTTTACAGTTATCTCTCGTGTTAAATCAATTGAAAGAATCTACATTGATCCAACATTCTCATTTGACAGATACTTCAAACTTAGCAACAAAAAATACACTACTCTATGCCACAACGAAGAGACGCGTTTGGAACAACTCCAACCCTTACCAAATTATTCTTTCCCCCAACTCGTCCTCTAGCTTATAAAAAAGGCTCCGAAACAATTATTCTCGTATTTGGTGCAGACTGTATACCATCCTCTTTTCAAGGATTTTGAAGTTAAATTTTACAGAAGCATACCATGTAATAATCTATGAAAAATGGGTATAATGTCAAAGATGGACAAAGATACTAGGCAACAATAAGCAGAGGACAAACCTTGTACAAGCCAATGCCATGTTTTGATCATTCCATTCTATTAAAGTATATATTCAACTATTCCACAAAATTTCCCAACAATATTCTATTGTATTTCATTGATTGGTTTTAAATTATGCACCTATGCTTTGTTTCCCTTTTTTGTGCCTATTTACTATATGTGTTTGACTGCCACATTAAATTTCCCCCATTTATTCAATGCTTTAAATCTTTCTTATTTTTACACATTAAATATAATTTTCTTCTTGTTTACTATCTTTTGTACCTTCAACAATACAATTTTTGTTAAATTCAGTATGCAAATATGCACCCAGAAATATTAATCTGTTGACTTCTTGTTTCAACATTTTATTGTGTCATACTTTTTGTATATGGTATTCAGAAGAATACACTCTTTTGTATACTCCACCTATCCATGTTTGTTCAAGTGTTTTTAAATTCCATGATTTCAATTCTTTATCACCATACCTACAATTCTCTTTCAACCGATTTTAACACACAATACTCTAAACATACAGTTGCAACTATTACAAATTGATACATATGCAGATACAAACAACTTCAAGTGTGAGAGATGCATAGATACTGCAACCAACAATAAGTAGAGACTGGAATTTCTATAAGTCAATAATTTTTTTTGAAAATTCCAGTATATTAAACTATCTATGCACATAGAAACATTCTCAAAAAAATTGTGTTCCATTTGACTAATAATTTTAAAATTCTACAACCATGTTGTGTTTTCTATTTTCTCTACCTATATACCTTGAGTTTTGACATTTTTCCTTCATGCTTTACTTCCACATATTATTATGTCTTCTTGTTAGATTTTCTATTAACTTTATTTGATTCAAATAGCTGCAAATGTTGATCTACAAAATTCAATTTTTCATCATTTCATTGTTTAACTCTTTCTATATATTGCATTTAGAAATATATAGTCTTGTCTACATTTATTTATTTTTCTCTTATATGGTAAAACTCCATGCTATTTGCAATGGGTTACTTGCACTTGTTTACAATGATGATGGAGCTTGTTGACTGTGTGGTTTGGCGGTCGTGAAACTGGTTTCCTTATTCAACAGAAACAAAATGGTGGCTTTTTTCTCTTGTGGGGGTTGAAACATCCTGGCATTGTTTCTCGATGCCACATAAGGGAGTACATGCAATATTCATTCTTCTAATATGAGGATGCCTACTGTTTTGCTTCCATTGTGAAATGACGCACCTTGGTGTTGGTTTCATAACAAGCTACTGAACAAGGTTGTAATCCACCTCCATTAGATAGCAGATTGCAGAGCCTCCCAACTGATCTAACCTACAATCTATAGTGTTTCAACTTCTACTCTTGGTGTAAGTCATTTTGCAATTTTGTTTTTTTGTTCCATACGCATCTAACCACAAACATATATTTTAATATATTCAAATAAAATATTGCTTACATTAATATCATGTTGGCCTCAATGCAAACATAGATGAAGAATGAGATATGAAGCCCATGTGTTGGACAATTGATACGTGAAAGACGACCATATTTTTAAGTGTAAACAAGGTTTTTTTTGTAGATTTATATTTTCGTTAGTTATACATTCAACCCTTTTGTTCCTCCATGGCTACATAGCCTCCATATATGTGTTGCTATATATATACATTCATGCACGGATTCTTACATGCACTTCACTACAATAAATATAGTCTATTGTACACATTACATTTTTTCATGTTCATATAGTTGCATTTCCAGCCAATCTAAAAAAATATCTAGATGTGCCGAGAAATTCTAGCCACGGCTACTTTGATGGAAACCCCGGTGGAAACTTCAACCAAATAGCCGATAGGTAAATGCCAATTATTACATATATTTTTTGTTTTGTATTACTATGCTTCATGATATTCTCTTTCTCTCTTCTCTTTGAAGCTTCCTGTAACAAGGTCTTTATTGTCATAGTTTACTTGTTTTATTATTCATAAAACATAAGATTGACCTGTACCTTTTGACTGGTTTCTATTTTCCTTTGACCCATGTATGCTCCTTGGCCTTTGGCTATTATTCGGTGTTATCTCTATTCATTCTTAGTGTTATATGAATTTTGGATAGCAGATGCTCTGTATAAGAAAGCCTTCATATCTATGGTTTACACATCAAGTAAATGAGAGATGGTCCAAAAACCCACATCAAATACAACCTTAAGAGAGGTAGAAAAACATACACATAACAAAAAAATTGAAAAAAGGCGAATGTTTCCTATTGATATCCCATTTACGTGTGATTCTAAAGTGTTATTCTAATATATCTTGCAAATATTTCAAAGACTACTTGTCTTGTACCAATATTTTTCATGATACTCTTTTTCCCTCAATTGTTTCCAGCTCCTTATAACAAACTATTAATTATCATGGTTATTTTGTTTGGATGGAACATGTTATATGTGTTCTATCAATATGTTTCATGATATTTATTTCCCCTCATCTACTTGAAGTCCCCCATGACAAATTGTTCTTCATGGTACTCTTCTTTCTAGATCCCCATATAAAACTATTCATTCTCGTAGTTTTCCTCTTCTATGTTGCATATTTTAAAATTATATTTAATGTGGATTTTCTCTATAATATTTAGCACCAGATAAGTGTCATTCTAATACCTGTTATATAAGTGGAAAGACACTTAGTAATCATAGGAAAAGAACATATCATCTGAAACCCACATTAAATAGACTTTAACACCATGGATAATAGAACAGGTGACCTACAATAATGAAAAGTTTGTTACAGGAAAGTGGATATTGATACAACACAAGCAATCTATGTAAAAATCAGCTCCTCAATTCAAAATTCTAGTTACATAATTTGTCACTAAATATTATAGAAAAAATAGAGGAATTGTAAAATAACTATTAGAAAAACACTTAAGAATCACAGGTAAATGGCACATGATCGAAAACCCACATTAAACATATTAATACAAGATAACCAGTTTATATAAGAGTTGAGTTGTCAACTGAAAATTTGAGCTATGTTCTTTGGAAGTCAACCCACATTAAATAGAAGTGGTAAAGCCAATGGGTTGCAATACCTTGTACAAAATGGCTATAACACCACAGACTTAATTGAAAATTTGAGGTACATTACATCCAACTAAATATTATAGGCAAATAGAGAAATTGTAAAAGGGCTATTAAAATAACACTTAACAGCCACTAAACTATTTTTATCTCCAAAATTTGTATGCTTTCATACTAACCCTCTGCATATATATATATATATATATATATATATATATATATATATATATATATATATATATATATATATATATATATATATATATATATATATATATATATATATATATATATATATTTATATTTATATATATGCGTGTGTGTTTGTGTGTGTGTGTGTGTGTGTGTGTGTGTTTGATTACTCCTATGTTAATCTACAATTTCTCCTATGTTAATGGGTATAACGCCAAAGGAGCACAGAGATAACTACAAACAATAAACAAAGGGGAAAAAAATAACTAACCCTAACCATATTTTCTGATGAAGGAAAGGAGATATAACTATAATTTCTCCATCCATACAGAGGCATAATCTCTTTCAAGTCTTGAAAATCAGTATAACGTCAAAGATACAAACATATAACAAGGAATAATAAACATAGAGCGAAAGACATGAACAATAAATTAATCACTCTAACACCTCTTATACAATTTCTCTACTTATCTTCAATATTTATTACCAAAGAACGTAGCTTGAATCTTGTATCAATATGTTTCATGATATTTTGTTTCCTCATCTATGTCAACTAGAGAGCCATCCACAAAGCTTCATTTTGCAAACTATAAAGACTCTTTAATGACTAAAAAGGTTCATACAGATGCACAGAGATAACTAAAACAATAAACCAAGGGCAAAAAAATTACAACAATCTCTTGTTTTAATTGCAATTTGTCCATCCAAAATAGAGACATAATTTGTTTAAAGTCTACAAAGTGGGTGTAACGGAAAAGATAGAAACATATAACAAGAAGACATGAACAATAAATTAATCATCTATGCAAAATGCCCATGCAAAATGTATTTATTTGCATTTCATGCCTAAGATGTGTATACAAAAATATGTTTGTGAAACATGCAGACATATAACAACCAATAGCCAAAAATGAAAAAATGTAGCCATGTACAAAATGAGAACCAAGACAAAGGTGGCATTTTTTACTATAGTCTTCTCTAGAATGAAGACCACAATGACTCTTTCAACAATGAAACTTAATCAATATATTTTCTTTTACATTTTGGAGCACATCTATGTTCAAACCCTACAATGAGAATTCAACCACAAATAATATATGTGCATGTATGTATATGTATATGTATATGTATATGTATGTGTATATGTATGTGTATGTGCATATGTATATGTATATGTATATGTGTATATGTATGTGTATGTATATGTATATGTATATGTATATGTATGTATATGTAAATGTATATGTGTATGTGTATGTATATGTATATGTATATGTATATGTATATGTCTAACCTCTTTTATTGTAGATCTATATGATTTCCTTTATAATTTTGCATAGATACAATAGGCATCCAGACAAAATAGTGCACTCTACATTGTCTATTTCAAATTGTTTAATGCTCCAACTCAATCCAATGTTGCTCACACTTCTTAAACACTATCAACAATACATGTAAGTATAGAATTTTTCCATTATCAATAAATAGATTCAATGAACTAATTGTAAATATTATTGATTATTTCTACTTTCAAATTGTTTATATTAATTTTACCCATACAATTACTGATTTTTATGGTTCCTTCCTAAATTTTCTTGCTTGTCCACTGACATATCCCTCTCTTTTATTTGCAGGTACTAGTCTAAGGCATCCAAAAGCATCCCAAAATCATGATGCTTATTTTTCACAAAGTTAATACACTGAAAAAATTACTTCAATATGATAGATCATATATGAAAATTCAAGATTTTTCTCAACTTTGATATTGTGACATGTATAATGGAACTCCACAAAAAATTTCGTGGACGTTTCATACTTTTCTTGCTCGAGGGTTTGGTTAGAGTCCTCAGGGCTCCATAATGCCAATATGGTAGGGTGGATAATGAGCGTGGGTTTTGTATTTTGGATTTTAATGCCATATATTTGTTCTTTTACAATTTACCTATTTGTCTATACTCTTTACTACCAAATAATGTAGTTTTAATTTAGAAATGAGAAGCCAATTCTCGCATACATTCTTTTCCTTGTATCAATATGTGTCATTTTTTTTTTACCTCATATGTTTCAAGCTCCCTATAAAAAAGTGTTTATTGTCATGGTTTAGCTGTTGTGAATTCTCAATTTTTTTATGAACTGCTAGAAACCGCAATCATGGCGCTGATTTGTGCCTTGGTTTCGAAAAAACATAGTTTATAACAACATGTTTCTTATGTCATGGGAAGTGGTAGGTAAGCCCTTGAGACTTTCGTCATCTCACCTCAAAGCAAAGCATATCTTTTATTCGATTATTTTAACAATCCAAAAAAAATTGTATTGCATCATCACACTCTTCTTTTCATGAGGTTTGTTTATTTATTTATTATCGAAGATGGTGTCACTGAGTCTTCGATTGCACTATGAAGCAATTCATTAAAAAATGATATTTCTATTCCCAATTTCCTTGTAATTGACTACTGTTGAATCTTTTATACTTGTCTCCATTTTATTATACTCCCACTAACCCAAAAAACACATGCATACTAAAACTTTAATTTACAAAATTATGTACTAAATAGCAATTATATAATGTATCCAATATTAAACATCTTTCTTTCTTCAAAAATCTTTGATACCCAAAATTATCAACTACCTTTGTTAAACAATATTTTTTTAATGCAATATTGGTAATTAAAGGCATGGGTATTAACTCTATAAAAAATTTGTCCTGTATTTGTATGCATATGTATCTTAACATAATTAAATAATAATAAATTAATTCATTGAAAAATCTGAACAAAAAGCTAAAATATACATGTGCATTTAGGGCTAATAAATATAAAACTAAAATAGAGATAAAATTATCTCATACCTTAAATTTTGGCACAAAACTATTGTTATGAGGAAAAAAAATATTTAAAAATTTAAATTAAATTAAATTTATATTTTTCAGTTATCATTTTTAAAGAATAAATTTATTAACAAATTGTATTTGTTGAAAATTAATTTACTATATTCCTAACATTTTTAAGTAAAATCAAATTTTAATAACTATTGTAACTAAAATTATTAAATATTACATATTAATAAAAAAAAGTTATTGATCATTAGTTGTTTAAAATTAAAATTAATGGATAGATTGTAACTAATTAGATTCATTCAAAATGGCCTATGGTTTTATTATACATTTTCATCAATCAATTTTCAACTACTAGTTTTAAATGTGGAGATGCACAGATGGATTTCTCCTATTTTTCAGAAAGGTTCATAATCTCCCACCCATAGCCAATGAGATATCAATTAACCTCACATTAGTTTCTATTGAATAATTAATACGCTTTCCTTTCTTCGACTCAATCAAATAATTGTAAATATTGTCAATTTTTCGTATTTTAAATCCCACTCCACACAAAAAAGTTTTCTGCTTCTTGCCCACTAAATAGCCTTTTGCGATGCACCCCTAATGACTGATTGTTGCATGCATGTACATGCGACTACTAGTATAAAAATCATTTCCATACATGGTAGTCTGTCATTCACTCAGTATCTATTTAGAATAGAATATATTTGGTAGACACCAGTTTTTATTCATGCATAACAAAAAACAAAGTCATCAATCTATTACTAAAGGAATGCAGGGATAACATAACTTCTAGAAGAACATTTGTTTATAAAAAGCTGTCAATGCAGGGCTAACCAATAAGGAGGCCTACCACTTGATGACAAGTCCAATGCTAGAAAACAAAAATAGTAGACAGATTAACCATATCATTGAGTTACCAACCCACTTCTTCTATTACAGTATTCTCTTACCTCGGTCCACACATTCTCAAATGGACCACAACTTTCACTTGTTTCATTGGACAGGTTCTTGAGCAATATTTCCAATTCTTCATTGCTCTTGTCGCTGATAATAACTTGCCCTTCTTTAAGCGCAGCAATAGATTTACTGTTTGAGCGGACTATGCATTTCATAAAAAACATGAAATGACCAATTATGTTACTTTCTGACCCGATCGCAAAAGCTATCGAGTTTCCGAGGAGGGGTTTTGTTTCTTCAAAAAGGTGAATTCGAGGAAAGAAAAGTACAGCTGACCCGAACCATCCCTTTTGAAACCGAACTTTTCCATCTGTACTGGGTTTGAATTTTATTAGAAGCTTCTCTACAATATGGGCATCTCTATCCACGTCTGTACCCATTGGTGTGTCACCTTTAGAGATATATGAGGGTCGTAAGAAAGTCTCAATGGTTTTGCTTAACAGATGCAACAAATGACATGCGCCTTCTTTAATATTTGCCTCAATTTCTGCTTGAAGGATTCTCAATTCCACGGGCTTCAAGCAGAAGGGAAGAATTGCAATCTCTGGAGGCATACACATTATGTCAGCCAACTTAAAGATAGCTTTTTCATGGGTTTGAAACTCCAGTTCCAATATCCTTACCAGTATAAATAAAGGAATCTGATTTTCCAACTTGTAAATGTCGCTCATTATCTCCCTGTCAACATTGCGATCTGGAAACAAGATTGATAATCTGAGATATTCTAGAATAAAGCAAGCATCCAGAGCGAAATTCCATGCGAGTATTTCTTTAGAGAGACTGTCCTTGCTGTCTCTGTAACACTTTCGAATTTGCAGGTCCAATGCCTGAATCTCTGCCACCAAACAGTCGACCGTCATACCTTTTACCCTTTTGGCCGTAGTGCATAATGCCCTCACCTTAATATCCACCATTTCAGACGAGTTGGGATGCATCTCGTGATGATATATTCCTAATCCCAGTCTCGTAGGCTCAAATGTTTCTGGTTGCAGATTCCTTAAGTTTTGAGGAGTCCTAAATATTGGATAAATTATTTTTCCTACTGTCTTAGAATCTTCATATTTCAATTCACTTGCACCTTTGAATTTACTGCTGCTGCCCTTTTTAACTCTACTTTCACCTTGAACTTTATTGCCACTGCTCTTTTCTTTATTAACACTGCCCTTTTCTGTTGGAAACATCTGTACCAGAGTTATAGACTTCACCTACAATCCACACAAAAAAAATAGATAGCATTTAAAGGGAAGAGCAGTGATGCTTAGATAGAGGAGAACACAAGATGTGATATAATATCCAGCGTTCAGACTAGAAAATTAAAAAAGTATAATTTTTCAATTTTGAGTTTGCTGCACAAAGTATCTACAGCCTTCACAGTAAACAGTTCATCTATTTAGATAGCATTTAAGGAGTGAATAGTAGTAATGCTGTGATAAAGCAGAACAAAAAAAAAAACTTGTATGTATTTGATAAAGTAAAGAGCAGTAATGTTATCACAGAACAACAAAAACTTGCATGTATTTGATATAGCTAGTTTAAATATGCTTACCATAGCTTTTCAGAATCAAATTGGAAACCTCTTTAAGAGACCTTAGGTTGAGCGATCAGAATTTTCACAGTATCCTTCACATGTGGTAATTAATCTTTGTTCTGATTAGCATGTGCTGAAATTTCCTATCATGGTTGAGGAAGAGCTTGAATTAAAAACTGAAAGCAAGAAAGAAATAGATAAAGAAGACAAAATTTTACAGCTTGTGCCAAAATAAGAAAGAGAAAGGTGGGCCAAGTATGTGTGTGTACTGATCTTACATTACTGCTGGGTACAAAGGTGCTTGTTCGATGCAAGCTTGATTCACATATCACCATTCTGTCTTAATCTAACCTATCATGTCATTTACACGGCAATATTACTGTGAGAATTTCTCTACAGACTTTGAAATAAAATCAGAGTATCACTATTAATGTAAAATATTTGCCTGCAAATTTCGTAATCAAGTTGCTTGTGAGATTATTCTATATTAATACCAACGTTTGTAATTTGTATATGTGAATAGGTACAGCATACCCCTGGTGAATTTCCAAGTCCATGCAAACAGAGTGAATAATTAATATTCAGGTTTATGTCTAGTTCTAGTAAATATGACAATGTATTGAGAAAAATATGATATATTATTCGTATAATAATTGCCATTCAGATTTTGGCAAGATTATGTTATGTCATAATCTTAAGAACCACAGATCTCGAAACAATAATAAATTAATGATGAATGATAGATGCACTCAGATCTATATGTAAATATATTTCTGATGCCAAATTAGGGATCGTAGTGTCCAACTTACATCTACCAGCAATCTGTCCTCAGATCATGACTGCAACTACATACATGAAGACTGATGTTTACTTACAAATAGTAGAATTTCAATGCCAATGTCACATTTGAGGACAGCAACCCAAGTTGTATGCTAACAGAGTGACCTCAAACCTGCCAGGTGAAGGCAACAACGATCTGAAGCTGATTATTGACCAGCAATCTGTATAATCTCCTTTATGGCGCCTTCCAAATTGCTGCAATTTCCTCAGAATATGGATAATGGAAGACTCCTGGATCAGCACCTGATTATAATGCAGAAAGCCTTACGTGCCTGAACCCTGAAACTGAAATGGCAATTCAGATACGTTGCAAAGATGGAAGAAATGATTGGAAATGGTTAGGTTTTCGTCTAACCTTTCTCGCCAAAATGGAACAAATCCACCAAACAAACAAAAGACCTTAAATACCACTCCACAAGGGCGCCAAAAATTAATTTTCCTTATCACCTGGTCAGCCAAAAATAAATAAATTTGACAATACCCTTCAACAGGTCGGCCACCAACAGCGATTTAATTTATTATTATTGATTTAAATAATTAATATTATTATTATACTTAATAACATTATTAAAATATTTAATATCTCTAGCGTTGAAAAACATGTTTTCTGGCTTCTAATCAAGTTTGAATTAGGATTAGATGGGGACATGACAGATTAATGTTTCTATGACTTTGATTGGTTGGTTTTGTATCTTGATGAGTTAAAAGATTTCCTTTGTAAATATATTTCTCGTGGAATATTGCATACGAACGAAAAATGAGCATTTCCTCCAATCACAACATTTCGTAAAATCAATCTTTGGCACAGCCACAATCAGAAGTTTTGACACTTTAAATCAAATCTCCAATTGATTAATGGCTTTCCCAAACATACCCTCCCCATTCAGCTGGATCTTTTATTGAATCTTGTATTTGAATTCTCTGTTGTGATCCTTCTTTGCTTCCAGGAAAGCTAGTTAATCTAAGTAGGTAGAAAGCAAACTAATTTGGATATTGGGATGAAATTATTGTTGATAAGTCTATGTTGAAAAAATAAAATAAACACTAGTATATGATAAATGGAAAGGGGAATTGACATGCACCAATACTATCTGAGATGCATTGGTCTTGTGCCCACCTCCATGTTTAATAAAATGTGGACCTCTTCTCACTCCTATGCAGTTTTTGCGTAAATTTATCATAGGTAGGAAGCATTGGGAAATTTTTGAGGATTACATTATTGAATGGTGTTTACATTACATGCTTGAAGGTGCAGCAACTATTATGTATATATGAAGTTTATACTGAAACAAATTTGTGATTTATTGGACTGTGAGAATACTATAACTTAGTTATGCCAGCCATTTGAAAAAATACCATTTAATATTAATATTCTAGACAACCTTAGACTTAGTAGCTACTTTGTGGTACATCTGTAAATGAAAGTAAAATGATGCATCATGACAGTTTTACTGATCTTATGCTCTTTTGAAGTATATGCATAATGGTCAACTCAACTAAAGTAACTCTTCCTACCAAGGATTAGGTTATTATGTTTTGTAGTTATATTTGTATTATGTCTTACATTATTAATATTTACAAAAATTTATACTAAATTTTATCTACTCACTATATGGTTATGCATCAACCTACAACTAATTACATACATTTCATTCCTTCTTCAACCTATTCAATTTACATCTATTTGGAAAAATTCAAACTTTGTATGTATCAAAGTCTATTTAATAAATAGAAATAGAGGTAGGTATAGGTGGTGAAAGTGCATACCCTTCATTTTGAAATGTATAGTCACAATGATCAATTTTTTTGGTTTAGAAAATGAAGCAATCTTAACCCCTAAAGCATCACTTGAAATAGCTTTATCGCTACTATAGACAAGATACATTTTTATTCTCTTAGGATCACTAATTTAGGACCATGAGACTAGGTGACAAGTTGTTATACACATGGAAACTCTTATGTTAGGTTCCCATATTTAATATATTAAAAAATTATAAATAATGTGCCCATGTAGAAATGATAACCCACTTGAATGAAATATTGAGATTTGATTGTTGACAGTTTTTATTAGCTATGATTGGTCATATAACAATTATAAGAAATCAATCTAGCCCATTATGGACATCTTCGACTTCTCCCGCCAAGTCAAGAGTTTGAATGTGCTTGGTTTGGTTTCCTCTCGCCCTAAAGTGTCACCCCTACTTTCTCCGCTTGGTTGCAAGTTGTTCATTGACCTTAATGCGGATTCTACCATTCATGTGATTGGATCTTTGGTGGTTGTGGTTAGCGTTTTAGTGATACCTCTTGAGAGGAGTGGTGTGGGTTCCTCTGCTTTCAAGAATGGATTTTTCTAGCCCACGTTTGTGGATGCAATGCGAAATAATAAGTATGGGGAGGGCTTTGTGTGACCTCTTTGGTGTGCAACTACTACTCTAGTAATTTCTCTTGGTAAGGAAGCCACTAAAAATATTGATTTTTATTCCAATACTGCTCTTATTTGTAGGTTTTATCATTTATGGCCTTCCCTCCTTGATTTGCACCTTTGGATCTCCAATCATGGGTCTCCATTGGTTGAAGGTTCGATGGAGATTTACCCATCTACGACAAATTTTTTTCTTGTGGTGTTTTGTTCTCCTGAGGATAGACATGCTATTTTAGATTATGGCTTGTGGGAATGGGATTCTCATCCATTCTCCATGACCTTGGGTTCATTATTTTAATCCTCTGAAGGAACCCTTGGATGTTGTGCATGTTTGGGTAAGATTACCTTATCTTCCCTTGCACTTCTGGTGTCCATCTTCATATGAGGGCTTTGGTAATGCTCCTGGTAGATTCTTGAAAGTGGATAGTTTTTTTAAGAATTTTACTCACACCTCCTTTGCTCAGATTTTGGTAGAGGTAGATTTGTTGAAGGCTTTACCTAGTGAGATACTGTTGCAGATTAATGGCTGATCTTGGTCTCATTTGGGGGATTGTGAAGGTATTATCTTTCACTACAGATGTTGTTTTGTTGTTGGTCACTTGGCTTGTGACTATCGTAGAGGCTCTTGCCTTGTTTCCTCATCTACCTAGTGAATGAATTCTCTTTGTGAACATTTAATAGTGTTCCCTATTGTAGACTTTACTTCTTTAGATGAAGGTTCAAGAACTCCTTCTCCTTCTATGCAGACAAATAATACTATTGTGGCAAATGCTGCTCCTCCTTTGGATTTTTTTGTGATGTCTCTAGACAAGGAAACTCCTAATGTTGGGTGTGTTTCCTCCCCTAAGACCCTTGCTACCCTTTCTTTGGAAAAAGGCTATCTTAACTACGAACTCCACTATTTCTAGCTTGGCTCTAAATTCTTTATAGGGTCTACCTACTATTCATCCGGTCAATTACTCCAATGGGGAGTCTCCCCATTTTGAATGCAATACCTCTATTTTGGTTTCTGATTCTTCTTGGACAACTGGGATTAGTAAGAAGAAATGTGATTCTAAGATGGTTGTGGTTTTGTTTAATATGCCCTCAGAGGCGACGTTGTTGGGTTCAAGCTCTAGTGGTTGAATAGATTCTCTCTGGTGGTTGTTTCTACTAAGTCTTTTGTTGGTGGCTCCACCCTTGCTACTCACCTTTGTTGTGCTTCTTTCCTATTATTTATGTCTGGTTTACTATGTTGTCTAGTCTATTTTTTTGAGTTGTTTTTCTCTATTCTTCTAGCACTATTGCTTGTTCTTCCTTGTTGTTTTGTTGGAAATGAGAGTCTTTTCTTGTTGATATTTCATCTTGTTGTTGTACCATTTTCTTAATCCTTTGTTGTAAAAGGGATCAGGGCCCTTTCAAAATCCCTACTTACTTTATTAAAAACAATTATAAGAAATCATTGAATAAGGGATTGCTAGGGGGACTTGAACTAGCATCTACAATTGGCTATTTGTAACTTGTGTAAGAGTTGTTTCAGTGATAATTTTACAACTACTTCATGGAGCATTTGGTAGCTACCTTGACATAAATTGGTTTTGGGGTTAGAAAGGTAAATTGTGAGAAATATTTCACTTTTGAAGGACTTACAATAAAGTTGACCTAAATGATTTAGACTTGGACTGCAAGTTTAGTTGTTTTTAGTTAATGGTTTCTACCAATGTTTTTTATGATCTCCTTGGCATATATCTATGGCTTGAATTGCAAATGTTATATCAATTTTTATGCATAATTATGTTGTTCAAATTCATATATGTTTATAGTGTATGTCTATTTTGAACGATAATTATAACTTTAATGTATTGTAAACTATAATTGGTAACAAATTCATTTGGTTCAGCACTAAGTTGGAGACTAGGATTTTCTTGTATGAATTGTTTTCTATAGTATATCTATTGTCACCTAGTGGTTTCTTATTTTGTTATATTTTTCTTTTTCTTTCTTTTATTCTTGTTCTTTTCTAAATGTTGTTACTATACCAAAATGATTTTTAGAGATCAAAAACTTGTAATAATTTTTACTAATGTGATGAAGTAGAATGTAGTGTAGATTTCCATATATTTTGCATTAGGTCATGACTATCCTTTTATATAAGTGAGAGCATAAGGATCTTTATTGCATTAATATCTACTTGAATGAGATTTCTACAATTGATCTTTATTGTAGATTAGAAAAATGTATCCAATGAATGACAACCTCAATCCTACTACCATAAATAATTTGATAATTTATGGATTTATTTTTCATATAATAGATAATTTAACTTCTAAACAAGGTAATGATCACAAAGACTCAAACTATTAGAGGTTCCATGGGGATGAGTAATCATAATGAATTTTAGAATAATTTCATGTCCTATATTGACACATTCGAAGCACTATATTACACATCCCTTATTTGTTTATTAATCATGCATGTCATCATAATATATGTACTAAAGAGAACCTATCAATTTCCATATCATAGATCAAGATTATGCATATTTTAGTTTCATTGAGAATGAACAATAGAATGTTCAATACGTAGGTTCAATCATCTTATAATTTTGAGTGAGACCTAAAGAAATAATTCTTCTTATTTTAGACCAATGATTTCCACAAAGCTATGCCATGTATTTCACGATAATGTGTCACGCCCCCAGATAATTCAAAACTAAACCAAACAAACAAATAACTAATAATAAATAATGTTTTCATTAGGCCGACCATATATGTTGGCAAACATCCTTTGATATTAAAAAAGTGCTTTGAGGAGGCCGACCATAAATGTTGTTCAATTTCCTTTGATATTAAAAAAAAAAATGCCTAATATGTATTACAACTTAATACTTATTTATCATTGACATCAACTAAGACAAAAATAAATGAATATATTATTAATCTTAATCACCTAAGTATAAAGGAAAAGCAGTGATTTTCTTATGAAGAGCAATGATTAAGGTTGGAAAAATATAGCGATCCTATAAATTATAATAGGTAAAAATGAGAGCTCAATTTAGGTACTGCCCAATGTGTTTTCTCATCTAAATGTGAAGATATAAATGGTATTCAAGGCTTGAAGAATATAAATATATATATGTCAAATATACATGAGAAAATTTATTCCCAAAGAGTGTATGAGAAGATTGGGATAAGGAATATAATATCATTTGGGATTTCTAGCAGAAATCAGGAAGAAATATGTTTCTGTAAGAATATGGTTCAATTAAAGATATAAAGGCAAACGATAAATCATTAATAAGGGAAGTAAGTTTAATATAATTATATACACACACATACGGGAAAATATCCATGACACAACATTACTATCTACTAAATCGGAGTGGGGGGAGGCCAGTCCCAAGATTCCCTATCTTGACTTTGTTAGAGCCAGAGGAGTTGGTTGCATACTGCGCGGACATAGACAAAAATCTCAATTTCCTCTTGCACGTCGCTAGGCTCACAGAGCCAATGTCAAAAGAGGCCCTAGGAAACTATATGGCAAGAGAGGGATTTGAAGTGGATAGCAACAAAGAAGATAATAATGGACTAGTTCCTCCAATACTGTCAGACTAAGAGGAAGACTGATAGAAGAAGATGGACAGGACGTGGAAGATATTGTGAGCGGTTCGGCCCACAGGAAATGCAAACCGGAATGCCCAGTTAAATCTTGTGTGGCTCACGCAAAACAGGTGCGTAGAGAAGATACGGCCAAGGGCACAGTTCATGATGCAACCAACCCCCTATTCACTGGCCTACGTGGGCCTTAGAAACTGCGAGGAAGAAGGGCCAAGCGGCCATGAAAACCAGCTAGAAAAGCAGTGTACTTTCCTTTTTTTATATAATTAGTTAGGATAACTAAAGTTAGCTGGGTAGGAAGGAAGTAGTAGTTTATTTTGGACATGTCTGGTGTGATTGAAGCAAAAAATTGTGATGAATGGCAAACTGTAATTTTTTTGATCGATTAATATAAGGTGTTGGCCTTACTAGCTATTTACCTATTAAAAAAAAGAAGTTACATACACACACATATATAAATATATAAGTTCATATCAATTAGAAATAATTATACATGTATATATTTATAAAATATATATATATTATATACGATTATACAATAATGATGCTTGTAGCAATTATTAAGCCTTATAAGTAATTATGATTCATTAATATGAATATGGACAATTGATTCTTATTCATTTGATTTACACAAAGCAATCATGTGTAAGAATAGAAAATAAACATCTTTGAACAAGAAGGGGAGTAGATCAAACATAATTATATGCACTCAACAAACAAGGGTAGAAGTCAATATTTGTTAATATAATTTTGTCTTAGAATATAGTAGTCTTATGCTTGAATAAATATTGTGGTATGATCTATCATGATTATGGATATATTTATTTTTGTATAACCTCTATGAATCTATATATATTTACTATTTGTAATTCTTGACAAGTAACCATGAGGAATGGGGGAAATACCGATATGGTAAATAGACTCTATTTTTCTTTTTAAGTACATCACTCCATGTTGGATGCTCGTGTGTCTGCCACTTGGAGCCAAGGGTGTAAGCCCCCGCCCTTAGGCTTAGAAAGGGGAATCTATGAGCCTCCTATTGTATCTTTCCCCAATTTCTAGAAGGATGGATAAGGCGGGATGGATAGGGAAGGTAGATATAGGTTTATCCATTAAGTATGCCACCCCATGCTGGATGACCGTGTTTCAACCACTTGGGGACAAGAGAGATAGTATATCCACTCTTGGGCTTAGCATGAGGATAGCTCTACGTGTCGTATCATATTTCTCATCCAAGTCCAATTATGGCTAATCTTCCATCAAGAACTATTGATATTGTGTTGATTTGAGATATTTATGTATTTTACATGGTTTAAATAGATAAGACATTTATTATATGTTTTGATTATATGAATTATATTTCCAACATTATCTAATATGATTGCAGGACCTAAACCAAGATTCATCTTGTTTAAAGTATATAATTGGTAAATTATATTCCTAACTACATTAAACTTGTGCTTTTTGGGTAAGATTAAGGGAAACCCTAGGAAGGGGACATTACATAATGCATATCAAGTTTGTACATGAGGGAAAAGTGATCAAAATTGAAAGGTATCATTTCAAATGAATATATAATGTCAATCATTTTACATTGGACACTTTATAAATATATTCAACGTTATTGCTTTTTAGAGAAGGAATTTTATGTATAATCATAATTGGAATTTATTTATCACCATTGTTCATCACTAGTTTCATTTACGACCATTAATCTATGCTTATTATCATTTTTCCTATATGATATGTTTTCACTATTAAAGATCATATTACCACTATCTTCCCCATTGCACGAGAAACCCTAGCTTCCCATTGATGATATTTTCAACCCTTGTGTTCTTTTAATGACTTATCATCTTATATATTCATACTTGTCTCACAAGTGTTAATCAAATGAATATATATTTATCATTATTTTTCATTTTCTCTCTATATGCATGTTCTCCTCACAATACTTTCAAATTGATAATATTATGATTTATTATTGCATGCATTCATGCTTATTATTATACTCTATTTACAAGAGGAATGCGCCCGTATATATGATTAGAAACATCCCCTTTTTCCACATGTTATTCCTTGTGAG
Organism: Sequoiadendron giganteum; assembly: GCA_007115665.2. Classification (NCBI taxonomy): domain Eukaryota; kingdom Viridiplantae; phylum Streptophyta; class Pinopsida; order Cupressales; family Cupressaceae; genus Sequoiadendron; species Sequoiadendron giganteum. The sequence continues at coordinate 310,463,419 of CM021100.1, forward strand.
TTAGAAGTTACTCATGGAATACTCTTCACCTTCCTTTCATACGACTTAAAGAAAGAACAAAAAATTAAGGCATATTCACATGACGACATCTCATAGGGTCCATTACATTATACATGGAATCTGTGATTATAAACTTGTATATTTGATTTCTTGAATATTCATTTTTTATAAATTCATTTTTGTGAGTGCTACATGATTTGAGATGCAAGATAATTTAGAATTTACATAGACCTCAATGTGGCAATAAAATGTAATGATAAATCTTCCATATATTCATGGTGATTCTCATTTAGTTTTTGTACTTGTTTTAAGGACATGCATAAATACTTACATATTATGAAAAATGATATAATCTTATGTGAATTTTGGCTAACATGCCAATATTTTATTTGCACACATTACCTTTATCTTAACCCTACATCCAAATATCGTGCATTCAACTAGAAAATTTAAAGAATTAAGAGTTTATATTAGAATTAAGGGTTTATCTTGAATATTTATGAACTATACTATTTGAAGTATTTTCTTCATCAACATTTTCAATCACACTCCATGATCCATAATAAGTTATCTTATCTTGCTATCTCATCCTAATGATGGATCATGTAGTGTGATCTAAAATTTAATGAAGGAAATTTTTTACATAGCCTAATACATAAATATTTAAGGTGACATTATGATCTATAAAAATATTATATCTTTAATAGTTTAGTGTAGCTTAGTCTAGATTCTAGTATAGCCATATTGAACCCCATAACACACTACTATAAAGTGTGAATGACATAGTTCTATTAGAATTAATGATCAACATAGAAAACCCAACATAAAATAGAGCAACTAATAAACACAAAAGAACTCATAGATTTCCATATTATTAACCAATAGCAACTACAAATTTATAGAACATGGAAAATCAACAATAGTCTACAAAACTGGAATATATGATGACAACTATCTTGAGATTATGGATAGCAAACTAAAGTTTATTACCAACTAACTATATGACTAATGCTAATGAACTAGAATTGTGGGTAGATCTAATAGTTCATTGAAGACTTCTAATTGAACTTCTCTTGCGTGCATGATTTAATCATTGCCTTACTCCAACACTCCCCCTTAAGGAATAATTGAATTTTACTGAACTCCTAATATATCTAACAACATAAAACTAAAAAAATACATTATGCAAAAGCTATCTTTTGAAAATAGTTCTCACACCAATATGAATTCTTCAAGTTTCTCCCAAGTATAGTCACTTAGAGCTATCATCCAAGTTCCCAAAATCAATGGACACCATTTGCACATAAAGTGTCTCAAGCACCTCAGACTATTGAGCATCTATCTATCCTCTACTGCATCCTTCCGTGTCTTCAAAGTGTTGACCTCTTCAAAATAAAATAACAGCTCCATTTTCAATGAAATCGTCTTCATCATATTTTGGTTGACATTCTCTCAACTCTTACAACTCAACAGCAACAAAAAACTTCTTTGTAACAACAATAACAAGCTTACATGCTCACAGCACCAAGACCTACCATTGGCTTTGATACCATATTAGGATTAATGATCAATAGAGAAAACCCTACAAAAAGTAGAGCAAATAATAAACACAAAAGAACTCACAGATTTCCATATTATTCACCAATAGCAATTACAGATTTATAGAACATGGAAACTCCACAATATCCAACAAGATTGGAATATACGATGGCAACTATCTCGAGATTATGGACAGAAAACTAAAGTTTATTGCCAACTATGTGACTAATGCTAATGAACTGGAATTGTGGATAGATCAGATAGTTCATTGAAGACTTATAATTGAACTTATCTTTCATGCATGATTCAATTATTGCCTTATTCCAACAATCCCCCCATCCTTTCTATAGATAGTGTGGGGTAGAGAAGAGGAGGGAAGGGTCTTATGCACCACCTTGTCCAAGTTCCTAAAGATTGTGATTGTAGGGTTATTTTGGGTTATCAATACTCTTTTCCACATTAGAATATTATTGGTGCATTTTTCCCTTGGGTATGCATCTAATAGATTTGGTCTATTTATCTTACTATCATGTCTATCTATTCATTAATCACTAACTAGACATTATCCATTGTCATTTAAATCCTACCTTTGATCCTATTATATGTTTATAGTGACGTGGATTTCCTTGCATGCTTGAAATCATCCTACTTGAAATCAAATTTGAAAATAAAATTTTGGTTCACTAGCCTACATTACGTTTCCCACTCAAAAGTCACTAAACATATATTTCACAATTTGATGTCATGTGCTAGCATTGAAAGGCTTTCATTTATCATCTAGTCATAGCTTCTCATCTCCACATTCTAAAGCATTTAAAGAATAACAAAAAAAAAAGGATTTGATTCTTATCATTTCTTTGATCTTGTTCATTCTCAAACGGTTGATCTAAGAGAAGTGCTCTCATGATTCTATTAAATGAGAATCTATTAAAGACAAATGTCAATATTATTGGCCTATAAATATAGAGAGGAGAAATTAGATTATGGTATACCAAATTGGGTTGAGGGCATGAGTTAGATAGTGTCATAGCATGTGTTTGCTAGCAAATAACATGTCCACAATCATAGATCTATACTTAATTTACAAAGTCATCCCAACTCAATGAAAAATTTAAGGTTTTTCTTTCTTATCCTACAATATTATCTAACAAACATTCTCTAATCTTGAAACACAAATTTCAACATTATTTGAGATTTGAATTCATTGTTCAATAATAGAGGTAAGCACTTTTATAACAATCATTTCCTTTCTAAAATGCAATGTATGCAAACTGTGTAAACATAGTCTAGGTATAGAATGCAATGATTTTAAGATATCGACAAAATGGATTTGTTGATAAATTGATAAGGCTTTACAAACCTTTTTAGGAAATCCATTTGGCAGGCTAAAGCCTAACTCCATAACCTTTCCCAGCATTCTCTCTGCCTACACTAAAATGGGAGCTTTAGAACAGGATTTGGACATCCATCAAAGCATTATTGAAGGGGAATTTTTGGTAGATGTTATATTTGCAACTACACTGGTAGACATGGCTCATGAACTGTTTGACAGAATGCCTCAAACAGTGTCTCAAACAGATGTGTCCCCATGGACTATAATGATTGTAGGATATGAAAAAAAAAAGAATTTGTTGGAAACTTTCAAGCAAACTCGTGCCTAAACAAACGAAATTTTTTCACAAACCCTGAATACTAGTGCCGCAATAAGCTGACGAGAAGGTAAAATATTTTTCTCCAAAATATATGAATATTGCATAGATTTCCTTCAATTCTTCTATACGGAACAATGTGCATTGTGTATTTACTGCACTCGAGTGGCATGAAGCTGCACCTTACATGTCTCCCAATAATTTTTTAACAAATCCTTAACCTTAGATGTCTTGAAATTTTACATTATTCTACAGGGGCTGTCATTCTAACACCTACGCCTATAAAACTCAGATCCAGTGATGGGTTTCAGAAAAAATAAACTGAAATTCCAGAATCATTGTTTAGGTGAAAAGACTGGTTTAAATGACTAAATTTTGGAAAAAGCTTTCCGATGTTGACATGCTTACGAGCGTAAGAAACATCTTACCATGCACCCAGGGCAATTGAAAAGTGTGCGATACATTTTCCCTAACCCTCATACGGCACGCGCTCCAGCTTTAACACCTACCATTATTCCCTTACCCTCCTATAGAACTCAGATCGACTGATGGATTTCAGAAAAAATAAACAGCAATTCCATAAACAGTTTTTACATAATAAGACTGGTTTAACTGACTAAAAATTCGAAAAAGATATGTGCTGTCGACATTCTTACGAGCGTAGGAAACATCTTACCAACTATGCATTCAGGGCAATTCAAAAATGTCGTGTAAACTGCACTATTAAAGATCTCAGGCAAGTAAAAACGGATGTCCAAACAGAGAATAAATAACTTTGAATACTAGAGGGAAAGGATTACCATCTCCAATGGAAGGCCTCCAGCGATATTGTTCAAACCCCAGCGATACAAGATCGAAGGATAGCGTTTGCAGGTGAAGAAACCCCAGCGATACAAAATATTCTTTTGAAAACAGCCAGTGTTGCTCTGCACAAAAAGAAACTATGAAGGAAACAGTATATGTAATAATAGAAACTGCCATCCCTGCAATTGGAGTTTCTGAATTTTAGGACGTCAAAAAGATATGTAAAGGCGTAAATAACCACTTGTCAATTATTCATTTGTCATCTAGGATTCTCATGTAAATAATTAGTATGTACATGTTGATCATGACACTTTATGGTGAGTATATTTGCATATGTTTAGATTTGGTATCACTGCATTTGTTTCAAATGGTAAGAAGATTTGAGTGCTCAAAGGATATTATTGTTTGCAGAATAGGGTTCTAAGAATTTGTGAGTTACAAGTATTTAGAGTAAAGAGTTATGTTAATAAATAATTTGTATTATTGTAATTCAAGAGGGTAATAGAGGCCACAAAATGAATATATAGAAGGGACGTTAATAGGATAAGGAGTTGTAGGTTTGGTGGAATATTATAAGATAAGGAATTTGTGGGAGTGATATTAATGGAGATGAATAAAATTATTATCTACAACTTTCATATATAACAAGTGTCATGTAGTGGTTAGTACTTGTCTTTATAGTATTGTAATTATTGTTTTCTAGATTTCAAAAAAATTAAACATAAGTTTTATTAATGTGAATAAAAATAAATGTAAACTTTGTTAATTATAGCATTTAGTATTGTTAGTTAGTTATTTGCAGGACTCAATTCTAACCCTTACTCACACCCTAACTGTAACTAACAATAAATTGTATACCATTATCTTAATCCTAAACCTATGTCTAACCCTAACTATGGTCGTAACACTATCCATAACTATAAACCTAACTCTAATCACTAACTTTTAAATAAATAATATATTTAATAAATTTTATAAAATAAAAAAATCTAATATGTTAAAATAATTAAAAGATATATATTACATGTTTTCTTCTCTTATTATTAGTATAAAGAATTTATATATTAAAATTATAATTTATAACAAGTTTATTTTTAATACATATATATTTTTAATATATAAATATTAAAAAATAAATATATTATATTAAATTATGTGCAACTAAATGTCTTCATTCAAATCAATAATTATTAAATATTAACAAAAAGAATCGTAGAGTGACATTACAACAAAGTAATTATGAATTAATATTGGTAATAAGATTTGAAATAAAGACGTAGGATATATTAATGGCCCGAGGTGGCAAAGTGCGTGAAATTACGGAAGGGCATGGAAGCAGTGGAAAGGATACAGTTGAGCTTGTTGGTGGTTGTTCGGAGGAGAATGGAGGCTAGCTTTCTTGGGGAAAGACGATGGAAGAAGAGGTTCCATTGAAGAACTTGCAAGCACACGTTGTCAAGCAAGCCTGGCGACAAGATTCAAATCGTTATGGATACTTTGCTCGCAACCAAGGAAATTGGAATGGATGATACTGGAATAGGGGTTCAAGGTGCCTTCCATCCTAGAAAAGAAATAGGCATCATTTTATGTAGCATCCAAATGTCAATTGCTTCGATCATGTTGCGCAACAACATAACTCTGATTTGTTCATGGAGCCTTGGGACTAGCATGAGAATATCTAGAAAAATCCTATGGTTGGTCACTCTCATGGGCTTAGTTATGGAAATAGAAAGATGATGGTTTTGAGCTCAAATTTTCATTGGCCTTCAATCACGATACTGGAGCGCCAAGGACTAGTGGCCAGGTTGTACAGGAAAAATTACTAGGATAGTTTAAGTAGTGGAAAATCTGAAATTTAAGGTTATTGTGAATAGTTTCTTCACAGTTGTATTCCTATCACAAGAGATAAGAGATCAAAATTTAAACAGGATTTGACTGATGCATGAAAATGATTTTTACATTTGTAGATGGTAAGTAGGGTTTGTTGGGATTAAGGTGTCTAAACCTTAGAGTCCTAACATTGATTTAATTGATGTACAATTAGTGTATTTATTTGTATTATTTAAATTCCTATGGTGTCATGTCATAAACTGGGACCCACCGATTGAGTGGCATCCTTGTTAGAGGTGACAGGATCACACATCATCATCCCAAGTGGACATAGGCACCCTAATTTGGAATCTATGGCATATGACACATCATAAGGCATCTTCGAATGCATGTGTGAAAGTTGGCGCCCAAGTTGGGTTATGACAAGATGTAAGAGAATCAACTATTTCTAGCCAGTTATGCTTGATTCTCTTATAGTTGTAAGTGTTGTCAACTATGACATATTCTATGACAAATGTAAGATATGTAAGGCATCTCTCATAACCTATTTTTAGCATATTCTAGGCATCCAAGCTTGGAAGAAGACTATATGAATGTTTGAAAAGTGTAAGGGGTGTAAGGGAATATTGAACATATGTCCAAATGCATGTCTAAGGAGTTGAAAGTGTTTCCTTTAGGATGTGGATGCCCCTCGGCTTCTAGATGCTTCTTGAAGCTTGTAACACTCTATTTATTGAGTGTCTTGGTTTGTAGAATGCATAATTTGTTTCCAGGTAACGAAGTGTTGCCAGTATTACTCCAGAACAGGTGTTTGTGTTGAAGAAGCTTGTACTTGAAGATATCTTGAAGCCATTATTTGAATTAATAAAGATAGTATTGTTCTTTTTGAGGGTGGGGATTTTTACCCGAAAGGGGTTTCTCCACATATATTTGGTGTCATTGTTTTTATACATTGTTGTTGTTCTATTTACAAATGTTAAAGATGTTAAAAATATTTTTTTGTAACTCTCTCCTAATTAGATTAGTGTAGGAAGTTGTTTCCACTCACTAGGCTTTCATTCAATTGGTATCAGAGCCTAGCCAACCTTGGTTTCTTTGTTGGGTAGAAGGGATTTTGAGCTAATCTTTATTTCAGTAGGAGTTTTGCAGAAGTGTAGTTTATGAACTTATTGTAGGAAAGAGATGGCGGGGACATCTAGGAGGATTGAGATGAAAAATATTAACGATGGTAATTTTGAGTTGTGGAAGCTCAAAATGGAAGACATGTTAGTAGACTGAGACTTATGGCTTGCAATTTTTGGAACCAAACCTTCAGGCATGAAACAAGAGGATTGGGATCTCATGGATAGGAAATCCAAGGGTCTTATTAGACTCTATTTGGCTGATTTTGTTCTCATTAATGTCCATGAAGAGAAAAATTATGCTTCTCTGTGGAAGAAGCTTGGTGATGTATATCGGGCTAAATCCTTGGTAAACAAGCTTTTCTTGAGAAAGAATATGTGTTCTCTGAAAATGAAAGATGGAGGATTCATTGCAGATCACCTGAACTCTTTTAACATGCTTTTTGGGCAATTGGGTTCCGTTGGAGACAAAATAGATGAACAAGATTGTTGTGTGCTCCTTTTGTGTTCACTTTCAGACTCTTGGGATCACCTGGTGATGGCTATTGGAAGCACTACTTCCGCCTTCAAGATGAATGAGGTTGTTGTCTCAGTATTATCTGAGGAGATGTGAAGGATGTTTGCTGAGATCCCCAAGGAGGCCCTTGGAGTTTGTGGCAGACCAAAAGAGAGAAGCAAAAAGAAAGACAAGAAATCTAATTCAATGTCTCTAGGGAGATCAAAGTCTCTTGGTAAGAAGTACAAGGAAAAAATTTGGAATTGTGGTGAATTTGGTCACATTTGTAAAGATTGGAAGAAGGAGAAGAAGAAGAAAAACAAGTCTTTCTTCGATTTTAAATCTAAGAAATCATCACAAGATTATGGTGAATCTTTTATTGTAGCCTTGCATGCCCATGCATCAGATGATGTGTGGTTGATAGATTTGTGTGCATCCTTTCACATGACTTCTCACAGAGATTGGTTTTTGAAGTATAAGGAGTTCGATGGTGGAGAGGTGTACCTAGGTGATGAATCTCACTTGAAGATTTTTGGCCATGGAAGAGTCAAAATCAAATTTCGTGATGGAAGAGTGAAGGGGATTGATGGTCTCTTGCATATCCTAGGTTTGGCACAAAACTTTATTTCTATAAATAAATTGAATGATTCAAGAGTGCAAGATGTTTCCTCTGGTAAAGGATGCAAGATGACAAGAGGAGCTATGGTATTGGCTAAGGGAGTTCGTATTGGGACTCTATTTCAGCTTGATGCATGCATAGTAAAGTGCAATAGTTGTTCTAATGTACCAAAGAAGAGATCTTTAGATTTGTCATCCTTATCATCTGATTGTGTAGAGAAGAAGCATGTTGTAGCTACATTTGATGGTCGTGCATTTTGGGTACCTAAGAGTGCTCATTCCATGAAAATGAAGCTTCCTACAAAGAGGACAATGTTATGGCACCAATGACTAGGTCACATTGGTGAGAAGGGTCTTAGAACATTGAAAAATTAGAGCCTTGTTGAAGGCCTTGATGATTGTAATCTCGATTTCAACTTTTGCAAACATTGTGTATATGGAAAATAACATCGTGTTTATTTTTACTCTAGTTCTCATAAGTCCTTTGGGATCTTGGATTATGTACATTCAAATTTTTTTGGTCCTATAAATGTTCCTTCGTTATCAAAATCTATATATTTTGTTTATTTCAAAGATGATTATAGTAGAAGGACATTTTTTTACTATCTTGGAAGTAAATTTGAAGTCTTTAGTCCGTTTAAGGAGTTTAAGGCCTTCGTAGAAAATCAAACTAGCAAAAATATTAAGTGTTTGAGAACTGATAATGGTGGTGAGTTTTGTTCCATAGAGTTTGACAAGTTTTGTAAAGAGCATGGGATTGAAAGAAATAAGAAAACTCCCTACACTCCACAATAAAATGGAGTTGCAAAGAGGATGAACAGAACGTTGATGGAGAGGGCTAGGAGTGCGTTGAGTGGTGCTAGCCTTGAACAAAATTTTTGGGATGAAGTGGTAGCCACTGCATGTTATTTGATCAATAGATCTCGTACATCAGAACTTGTTGGAAAGACACCCATGGAGGGATGGTCTGGTAAGAAGCCTTCGATGAGACATCTCATAGTATTTGGTTGTGAAGCTTATGCTCATGTTCTAATTCAGAAGAGGTCTAAGTTGGAGAAAAAAATTATTTAGTGTATCTTTATCGGCTATGGTGCCAGTGTGAAAGGGTATAAGCTTTTAGATCTAGTAGCTTAGAAGGTTCTCTACAGAAAAAGTGTGATCTTTAGAGAGATGAAACCTTCCACTATTGAGTTGCAACTAGAGAAAGATGAGAAACAAAATAAGGAAGTAGTTTAGATTCCACCTACTGTGAAGAAAGAAGAACGAAGTACTCCTGTTGGACCTGATGATGAGGCGAGCTCAAGTAGCTTTGAAAGATCTGAAGAAGAAGGAGAACCTCAAACTCAGCCTTTGAGGAGGTCTACATGAGTTAGGCGGCAACTAGAAAGGTTTGGATATTCATTATTGGATTCTAGTTATATTTTTACCTTGATTACTAATATTGATGAGCCTGGGACTATTAGAGAGGATATGGGTATGAATGATTCAGATTCTTGGATGCAAGCCATGGATGAAGAGATGGCTTCATCAAAGAAAAACAAGACTTGGAATTTGGTACCTTTTCTTGCTGGACGTAAACCTATTGGCCATAAATGGGTTTTTAAGAAAAAGTGTGGTCCTGATGGTATTATTGAGAAGTATAAGGAAAGGTTGGTGGCTAAGGGGTATTCTCAGGTGGAGGGAATTTGTTATGGGGAGATATTCTCTCCTGTAGCGAAGTTGGCATCTATTCAGTTTTTGTTGTCACTTGTAGTAGCATATGAATTAGAGTGGAACAGATGGATGTGAAGATAAAACTTCTTCATGGTGATTTGGAGGAAGAGATATGCATGCCACAACTAGAGCATTTCATTGAAAAAGCTAAAGAAAATTTGGTTTGCAAACTAAAGAAGTCTCTTTGTGGTTTGAAAAAGTCTCCTTGAATGTGGTATCATAATTTTGATACTAATGTGTTGTAGTTGGGATTTTAGAGATCTAAATATGACCATTGTGTATACTTTAAAACTAATAATGGTCGCATTCTCATCATTTTTATATACATAGATGATATGTTGTTTATTGGGAATGGTAAAAGTATGGTTTCAGATTTGAAGTTTTAGTTGTCAACATAGTTTGAGATGAAAGACCTAGGCATAGATAGGTACATTATGGTAATGAAAATCATGAGAGATAGAGCTAATAGAAATATTTGGTTAATATAGAGCAAGTATGTGAACTCGGTGTTGGAGAGATTCAACATGGTAGATTGTAGACAGCTATTTTTTCCTATGATGCAAGGGGTGAAGCTTTCTATGAATGATTATGAGAAATCTCCTACTAAGCTTGAGGACATGACTAGAGTAAAATATGCAAGTGTAGTTGGAAGTCTGATGTATGTGTGGTGTGTACGAGACAAGACATTGCCCAAGTAATGGGAGTCCATAGCCGTTCTATGGGTAATCCTAGATAGGTGCATTGGGATGCGGTTAAGAGGGTGTTCAAATATTTATGGGGCACTTTGGAGTATGCCTTGTGTTTTCATGGTTATCCTACTAGACCTCAAAATTTTGTGAGCATTCGAGGATATGTGTATTTAGATTAGGTAGGTGGCATTGGCAGCAGGAGATCCACTAGTGGTTATATGTTTATGATTTTTGGTGGTGCTATCAGTTGGATGAGTAAGTGGTAGGTTGTAGTCGCTTTTTCCATGACAAAGGTAGAGTATATAGCATCCAATCATGCTTGTAAGGAATCTATTTTTCTTAAGATATTGTGCTCTGATACTGATTTAGATGTAGGACATATCACTATTTTTTGTAACAGCCAAAGTGCAATTTTTCTAGCAAAGAATCCTACCTTTCATGCTAGAACAAAGCACATCGATGTTCAGTATCATTTTATTTTTTATATGGTAGAAGATGGAAAGGTGAACTTGGAGAAGGTTAACACTTTGGTGAATAATGCAGATGCACTAAGAAAACTAGTGAGCTTAAAGAAGTTTAGATAATGTTCCAATTCCAAGGGCCTTGGGGCCTTGAGCAAATGATTTCATATGACTCTTGGCAGGTCTTCGAAAAGTGGGAGAATGTTGGGATTAAGGTGTCTCAACCTTACAGTCCTAACATTTATTTAATTGATGAAATTAATGTATTTATTTATATTATTTTTAAATGCCTATGGATTCATGTCACAAATTGGGAACCATTGGCTAGGTTGCATCCCCATTGGAGGTGACTGGATGACACATCATCATCCCAAGTGGACATAGGCATCCCACTTTGAAATCTAGATGACATATGAAATATTCTATGACACGTCATAACGCATCTTTGAATGCATGGGTGAAAGTTGGCACCCAAATTGGGTTATGACAAGATGTAAGAGAATCAACTATTTTTAGCAATTAATGAAAGATTCTCTTACAACTGTAAGTGTTGTTAGCTATGACATATTCTATGATAGTTGTAAGATGTGTAAGGCATCTGTCATAGCCTATTTTTAGCATATTCTAGTTTTCCAAGATTGGAAGAAGACTATATGCATGTTTGACAAGTGTAAGAGTTGTAAGGGATATTGAACATGTGTCCAAGGGTGATCCCGTGCAATACTGGTTTACAATTTTTGGGCAAATTGGACACTAAACTGATTTTTTAAAACTAAATCTTCACTTTCGGGCTCCTATAGTAGCTAAACCGTGAGGAATTTGAAGATGATGCAAACTAGTGATTTGTGACGTTTTGTCTATAGATTCTAAATATATTTTTTTCAAAAAATTTGGAATCAGATTGCACTTCTTTTTCCATCTCCTTTGAAAACTAGCTTTTTTTTAAAATAGCATTTTTAACGAGTGACACTCGTCGTATACAACATAAATTTTTTTGTATGAAGGATAAAATTCTATTTTTTTCGAATTTAGATTTGTAAGTATGATATCTAGCACTTTCATTTGGTTTCATAGTGTTTTATTAAATATTTTTTCCTTAATCAAGTTTCAAAGTCAAACCAATTACAATTCAGACATAGATAGACTGTATACAACATAATTTTTTTGTATGTATCGAAATTCAAACTTTTTTCAATGGATCAAGGACATCAATACCCAGCCTAAACATATTTTTATTTTTATTTTTTGATAATCTACTATTTTTCGACATGTACAGAATAGAGAGCTTGATTTTTGGTGAAAAACCTATGTTTAATAAAACTAAAAAAACAAATACATAATAAAAATAAACATATTAAAAGTATATTTGTTGGATAGCTCATTCTGAGGAATACCATTATCTAGTTGGGTTTGTGAGGTCTCCTCCATTTTCTTTCTCAACCCAAGCTTCGAAGCGTAAAATTCTCGACTTTTTTACCACTTGAGGGGGAGAAGGATGGAAATGGGGGGTTTGAATGAACCCCTAGGGGTTCGAGCGAGTCCCCAAGGGTTCGAGTGAATCCCCAGGGGTTCGAGCGAATCCCCAAGGGTTCTAGGGTTCATTCGAACCCCCTTTCAAAAAGGGTTTCCTTTGTTTTTTTTTCGAGAATGGTGGGAAGTTAATTGAATGGGTTCACTCGAACCCTAGTTCATTCAAACCCTCTTTTGGTTTGTTCGAACCCCAAAAATGATTTTTTTTGGCATGGGGTCATTTTTTTCAAGTTTTCCTTCCTCACTCCAATTGTAAACCATTTTTGTGGGTTCACCCCCAAATGCATGTCTAAGGCATTGAAAGTTATGCCTTTTGGATTTTAATTCTCCTCACATTCTAGATGCTTCTCGAAGCTTGTACCACTCTATTTATTGAGTGCCTTGGGTTGTAGAATGCATGGTTTGTTTGCAGGTAATGAAGTGTTGCCAGTATTACTCCAGAACAGGTGTTGATAATGAAGCACTTGTTGAAGAAGCTTGTACTTGGTGATATCTTGTAACCATAAAGATAGTACTATGGTTTTGGAGGGTGGAGTTTTTCACCCAAAAGGTTTTTCCCCATGTATATTTGGTGTCACTATTTTTATGCATTGTTGTTGTTCTATTTCCATTATTCTCTATGTGCTTCTCTAGTTCCAACTATTAAAGGTGTTAAAAAAAATTTTTGCAACTTTCTCTTGATTAGATTAGTGTAGGAAGCTATTTCCACTAACCCGGCTTCCTCTTAGGGTTTCATCCTCTTAAACATATAATAGAATGGATACAAGATTGGTATAAGTTACCTAATCTTCCTCCAGAGTTTTCACAACCAAACACTCCATAAGAAATTGACAACCATTTGGGTAGATATGTTATCTCAAAAGAGTGGATTAATCAAGACGACATCAATACATATGCAATGATTTGTGTTGAAATTAAGCCACATAGCCCCTATTGGAAAGAAATTGGGATCATCACAGATTGGGATAACCTGTGTTAGCTCTTGGTCTATGATCCGTTCTTGTAGAACATCCTTCTAGATTCAATTCGTTGGTGCTTGATGGGTTTCTTAGTGGATCCAAGTGCTAAGAAAGAAAATTTCCTACCACTAGATTTGGATAAAGACATGGATTTGTGATTTTGAATAGGTCAACTAGGTGATGTTTGACTCTCATCAACCCTCTCCTTGCACAGTTGTTGATGTGCCCCTATTCAAACAAGGTAAGCCTTCTCTAGAGGTGAATAAAGCTCTAGATGATTGTTGAAAGAAGTCCTATGACTTATTGGTAATAATATGAGATTATATGCCCTTAATTCACTAGCGGAGGCTAGTAAAGAACTGGTGGAATTAGCACATGAGGAAAAAGAGGCTTCATTGGGTGATATCAGGGTAGATCCAAATTTAAACAAAGTTTGGGAGGATAGTCTAGAATTGGAGGATGGAGAGACGTTCGTTGGTGCCCAAGAAGGACCCTCACACTTGATAGAACAAGGAAAATTAGGAATTCACCAAAAAGAAGCTGCAAATCTTTCCCTAGACTATGGGGACATGAAAATGCAAGGTAGAATTACAAACTCAAAAAGGCTCAAACTCGATGACAAAGCTTGTGGCTAGAAAAATATCATAGAAATGTTGAAATTAGGGAAGGGAGAACCCCTTCCTAAACAAATATGAAAATATTATCAAAGATTGTTAGGGGCCTTAATGCCCCTAACATAAAATGCCTAATTCAACATCAATTGTTGATGTCTCAGGCTGATATTTGTCTTCTTGAGGCGACTAATCTCTATCAAGTAGAAGCAACAATCTTTTTCAATAAATTAAGGTCCTAGATGTTGTTGCCAGTATTTGTTGAGGGTTTTCCTTGTGGCCTCATCACTCTCTGGTGTCTTGGAAGAGTGTCAATTAAAATTTTATCTTCAAACAAAAGGTGTGTTGGAGCATCAATTATTTGTCAAAATTCGGCAAAATTTGAGGTTCCCATGAAAAAATTGATTACAGAACTCAAAAATGCACTTGTACAATTTGGCAGAGGAGCCTACTTTGAAAAATCATAATTGAAAGCCTATTCAAATTCATGCTAGATCACTTTACAAGCATGTCCATCTACCATAATTTTATTTTTGATTTCATCCTCCCATGATCATATTTTCCAGGGCTTTGAAGCATCAAGTTGGAGGGTTCTCGAATAGTTTCTTGTCTGCATAGTGTTAAATCTGCCATGGAGGTTGACTTTGGAGGCCACTATTTATGAGACAGATGATTTTCTTGACAATATAATTGATGTTTCAAATTTTACCCATGTTAATCTACTTATATGTCCATTTTCAAAGGCTCAACATTTCATTTGATATTTTTCAAAGTCAAAAGAAAATGGAGTTTTCACAATTTTGATGTCTGCAGTTCTAGAAAAGTCTTAGAGGGGTCAAATTTGACCTTGAATACTTTGTGAAGGAAATTTATTGGTGAAAAAACCTTTTACACACATGTTCATTTGACTTAAATGAACTAATTTTCCTAGTTGAAGTTTCCGAGGAAGAAATTATTTTTTCAAAATGGTGATTTCATGAGTTCTAGATGGCTTTTGATGGGTGTAGTTTCAGAAAAGGTTGGGTGAGCAACTTTGATTTTTAATATTTTGCAATCCTGAAGACTTTATACAAATCCATTTTTTAAACACACTCTCCTATCATTATTCAACATGTCAATGAAGTTTTATGGCTCTAGGGGAATATTTGATCAATTTTCCAAGCCAATTTTGGAGGCTACTTGTGCAAGATGTTAGGAACAACCTTTCTTTACTCTTTAAATTAAGAATAAGATATGTCAAGCTATGAAGAAATAGAACTTCCAAGATATTGGAAATTTTGAAATAAACTTTGAATATGAAAGAACTACCTGCTAGATGCTTGCAACTTGTTCAAAACTTCTCTAACTCATCCCTATTGCCATATCCTCACCTGTAAGATGATAGGAAATATGAAATAAATTTGAGGTAGTTGAGATTGTTTTGGAGGATAAGGATTCTTCAAATCCATTGTCAATTTTTTATTAGTCTAAAACAATCACCTTGGCTTATGACCATTCTCTACTCATTTGACTGTCTAGGTTTTTATAGGTTTATATTGTACAAGTGCTACTCTTTCAGAGTGTCTTCTTCATCTAAAAGGTATTTTCATGAGGTCTTCACCTATTAAATTCCATGTCTGGTACTCTCCTTGTAGGGCATACCCTTGAATCTCATTCACTATCATGACAATCATCTTATAGCTTATGTGAATAACACTGCCATGAGGTATTTGTCATGATGATTTGGTACCTTAAATGACTTTACACTATCTTCATGTGAACGCCTTTACCCTTCACAGTATGGTGTACATTATTTCAAGTCTAAGAAAAATCCTTTCATGACATTGCCACTGAGTACTCTTTGTAATGAAGTCCATTGCATTGAGTTTCATTTGTTTTATTATTTACCATAACTTGCACATTCCATGTTGGTCAGTTTTCCATCCTCATCTCAAATATAAGTGAATATGTTGTGGTCAATCAAAAACTCAACACTCTTGGACAATAGATACCTTTGAAAGTGTCACCGAAAATTGGTCTAGGCCTACGAGTACCACTTTCGACATAATTTTAAGAGAATCCATGGTCATGATTATATTGTCAATTATTTAATTACCCTTTCTAATACATATTTCCTCTAGTAATTAAACACCCCTTTTAATTAATTCACTAATTCATTAATTCATTTATTCAACTTTGATTGATTAAATAAGTCATGTTTAATTAATTATGTCGCTAACTAATTAATTCTTCTTTCTAAATTAAATATTTATTATTTAATTAAACCCCCTTTATCTATAATTAAATATTTATTATTTAATTACCCAATTTAACCTTTTCAACTATAATTGAATATATATTATTTAATTATTCAATTCCACCTTTTCAACAGTCAAATTAAATAAATTATCTTTATTTATTCAATTAAATCTTTCATTTTTGAATGTTGAATTAAATTAACATTTAATTCATTATTAATTATTTATGTCACATTCTTTTGTCATTCAGTTATCTACTCATTCACTCACCTTCTGACTCTAGATGTATTTTAAATTCATTAGTTATCTCTGGATTCGATATATGATCATCTCTATGAAAGGACTCTCTATCACAACTAGTCAGTTAACTAGTTCTAACTCATGTGCATGAATGTGTCTATTAATTAAATATATTTATTTAATTAATTAATTCATGTGTGCATTCAAACGAATTATTCTTCGAGTTCTAACTTTGTCTTTTTCATCCAAAGTCTATTTCTTCTATTTTCGAAGACTCTTAAATGAAGATTAAATTGTTTATTTAATCTTGAACTCTTGTTCTTCCTATTTTCGAATAGTCTTGACACAAGATTGAGTTATCATTCTAATTTAATCTTTATCCTGCAGACTTTTCTAACTCACATTGCATGACATTCATCAATCTCGTCCGTCGATCTCTCTTTTGAATCTGAGCCAATCATTCAAAAACCCAAAATCTATAAAATGGCTTGTCATTATCATTATTCCTCCTCCCAAAATCATACAGTTTTGAGAAGAAACTTAATCTTTGATATTTTTCTTAGACATTCGACAACGTTATGCTTGCATCAAACACAAAAATCTGAGGGCAAGAATACTGATACAACAAAATGGAGAAGGACAATTGAGATAATTCAAAGAAGTGGACGCATCTTTGATGAGATATTTTCAATTATCTGTTTAATTGCTTATTGTTTACTTACTTTGTTCTTTGTTGTTTTTGATTTAGATTATTTGTTAGATTTAGATTTGATCATCTAAATTAGTGCAGCAATTTTCCAGAAAATCTATATTACATTTGGTGAACCTGACTTGAATCTGAGATTCAAATTCACGCATTTTGTTTTCATTTTTCTGTTTTTATTTTGTATATTATTGTACGGTGCATCGCATATGTTCAACAAAAAGATGCATCTGTATTCGCGAGTTGCATCAGAGACATTCTATGATGCATCAGTCATTACGCACCGCATCTGCGACTTTCCGAACCACATCCGACTGTCAACATCGACTGCGACCTTCTGAACCACATCCGCCTATCAACATCGAGTTGCATCCGCCTATCAACATCGCAACGCATCCGTGGCTCGAAAATCGCATCTGCCTAGTAATTTTTTTTTAGTTTTTTTATTCATCTCCATACATTTGCATTTTCATTTTTCATTTTTATGTTATTTCATTTTTTCGCTAATGTTTGTTTGCAGCTGTGTTTAGAGGGGTTAACTTATTTTTTGTAGGGTGAAACATAGAAGACCAAATAAAAACCAAACAAACATCTTAATCTGTAGGACGAAAGCCGAAGACACAAAAGGGAACTACTGATCATTTTGCATGTAGGACCATAATGAATGCCTTTATTTTTGCTTTAATTTCACTTTATATGCTTTATGTTTGGTAGTGTAGAATATTTTGTTTGCATTTAAAAAAGAACGTGTGTCTTTCATGCCTGTTGTTTAGATAGAACCCCAATTTAGTATATCTAAGTATCCTCTCCCCTTGCGCATTTATGCAATCCTGGGTGTAAGAGAAATGATTACTGATTCTAGAACTTGGGATTGTCTTGGTGGGAAAAAGTACTCACCCCAAGGCAACTCAAAACCGGTAATGCACTTATCGCCAGCGACGCCCAACCGGTATACAAATTTTAATACTCGAGGAAAGCTCAGTATTACGAGGATTCCAGTGGACCAACACTTGACTCCCCAAGTACCCTTGTGGTGCATTAAAACCTGCAAAGTGTAACCTCTGCAGAACTGGGATGATATTGCCTCTTGCATGGCTCTTTTGAATGAGTGCCCGAACTAAAAAGCCACTTGTTGTAGTTTTTCCAAAAACCTTTCTATTTTGCTGGTGCAACAAGTTCAGACCTGTGAAGCCGTCTTACATACTTACAGTTCACCTATAGAGATGAAATGTATGCCATGGGAGTTTCATGGGTATAGTAGCTTAGTTGCCCCGTACAAGTGAGTATCGTGGAGGGGAGCCAGTGGGTTCAAGCTACTAGTCATCTACCGTGAATATGCATAGCTGGATTTATCCAAGTAAGAACTCAACAAGTATTGTCCAACACAGCCTATTTTGTAAATGTTCTCTAGTTTGAACAGATCTATCACTTCAAAACTGAAAAACACATTGTCTATTGTCCTTTTTTTTGTTGTATTCATCAAAAAACTTGATCATTAAATGGAGTCACTCGAAATATCATTTCCAAAAAACCGCAACTATTAACACAGAGTCACAACTATCATTTTGAGGGTCACATATGTATTTTCAAGTCGCAACTATTAGGTAAATCACCGCATGTGTCTGTCAGCCAAAGTCCAAATTTTACATAGTTTAGATTTTCCGAGCCGCAACTATCAATTTCTGAGACGCATGTGTTAGTATAAACCGCATATGTCAAATAGAAAATCACAACTAGCTGTCAACAAGTTTAGGTTCACGAAATCCGTATTTTGAGTCGCATTTGTTATTCTGAATCGCAACTATCAAATTGAAAATTGCATCTATCCAAAGTTAAAATTCATGTTGCTATCGAAAAAAAACCTGCTTTTAGTCAAATCACTGCAAACATAAACTGCATCTGTTAGAAGTAGAACCACAACTGTTTACATGAACCGCATTTGACTATCAACATAAAACTTAAAAAAACTATACAACCGAGTCCGAGGAAATTGTCATTTTTGTTTTTTGTTTCTCACGATCAACCTTGGACAGAAATTGAAAAATTTGGTCAAAAACCTAGCATCATTAGATGTCATTTTTTTCATAACACTAGTCATCCTAAGTTGCATACATTTAGACACTTCCTAGGAAATTCCATATCATAGAATAGAACAACTTTTCGCGTCATTGGATACATTCATGTTCTGATTTCTCCTCATCATTGAACCTAGTCACTTTGGTCCTATTACCGAATCTTTCCAGCTCAACAGTCTAGTTTGGGAAATTCACCTTGTCAACTGTCTTTGTCCTACAATCAGGTTCCTTGGTCAAGTCAACTCATTACATGTAGTTATTCCATAGGTGGTAGCTTATACCCATCTTAGAATCATTTACCGTCATTGTCTACTCGATATTTTGCATAGTGTCCGTCCTAGCATACGTCATCTTAGTATACGACATTTTAGAAATCTTTAGCAACATCCTTTATATTCAGAAAATCCAAAAAAACATAGAAATAGTACATATCACTTTTTAGACATAGTCTGCATTACCCCGTTTTGAGCAAATTTTCATGGTCGAAACAAAGTCTCAAAAGAAACATAAAACAATGTCAGACCCTAACGAATATTTCAATCCTTTCGGAAGTCAATCATGGAAAGAGAAACCACACAAACCTTTGCTTGAAAAACATGTCACTAGAGATGCAAATGAGTGAGTTTTTCTTGAGGACATAGAGGTTGTAGTCCAAGATCCCGAGTTTGCATTCTTTATGGATGAGTATTTGGAAAATTATCCCCAACGATATCTAGCAAAGTTTCTAGTAGAAGGTGCCACACTACCACCAGGGTTTGATGTTGACACTTTGAAAGTTGTATCTACTCAACCAACACAAACCATCACGTCAAGTGTTTCTATTCCCCAAATCACCACAGAAATACCAACTAGCATACCAACTCAAATATTGTCAATTGTAAACACAACTCCTTTCAACATAACACAAGGTTTACAATTTACTGTGGGAGCAACTTCATCGAACCCTTTTGGCACAAACACTACTGGTAAGAGGTCCAAAGTCGGCATGAATATTCCTATACCAAACCAGAACATTCAGACGGGAAATATTCCTACACCAAACTAGAACATTCAAATGGGAAATATTCCTACACCAAATCAGAACATTTATATAGGAAACATTCCTACACCGAATCAGAACATTCTAATGGGATATATTCGCTCACCAAATCACAACCTATCACAGAACACAACATTTTAGAACACCTACATTAATCCAAACAATGCAAACAACATGTCCTTAGCCCAAGTAGATGTTCTCCAAAACCAAATGAAAATTCTTCAATAACAGATGGACAACATTTCTATGTCAGGAAAATGAACTATCTCGGTGCAAGATCTATGTCCATGTCCTTTCGACAAAGCGCTATATATGACACATTTCCCCCATGGATACATTATACCAAATTTTCCTAAGTATAATGGGAGGAATAATCCTTTGGAACACATTACAAAATTCACAACGATATGCATGGAAATATCATATGACCCCACATACTTGATGAGGCTATTTCCGTGAACCCTTGTTGGGATAGCACTGGAATGGTTCTCTAAATTACCATATGGAATAGATCCTGGGGTGAATTAGCTGAGAATTTTGTCGAACACTTTGTGTTTAACATAGACAATGAAGTAACAATAGCTACCTTGGGCCACACAACACAAGAAGACGGTGAAACTTTCACCACTTTCTTCAAGAGATGGAGAATTCTAGCTAGCAAATATTCAGTTGAAATACCAGAAAAACAAAAGGTCACGATATTCCTTGAAAATATCAATCCAAAACTGAAAGGTGATTTAAGGGTACATTGTTGTACATCATTCCTAGACTTGGTACAAAAGGGCATCATCCTTGAAAAAGGCCTTATCGATAAAGGAGAAATTAAAGCACCAGGCAGAAACCCAATTGTTCAACATCAAAATGTTCCAAATGATAAAAACAAATTATGGTCTAGAAACAAAAATGTTACAAATGATGACATTTTCGATGCTAAGACCATACATACAGGACCGGTTATCACACTTAGAGGTTACAACCCCAATCAAGACATGACGAATAGTCCAGATCAAACAATAAATTTTGTCCAAAATTCACAACAATAACGACCACAAAGGAGATTTCCTACATGTGAATTTACCCCTTTGGGGAAACCAATCGAAGCACATGCAAACCTAAGATAACTCTTCTAGGTCCTTCTTCTGAGCCACCCCCATAGTCTTCCAAGTCTAATTGCAATCTCATTGGGGTATGTGCAGGATCATGATGGGCCAAAAAGTGGTGATATGTAAGCCATATGATGGCCCATGTGGCTGACGACTTTTTTTTTACCCAAAATTGATGAAACGAAAAGGGATAATAGAGGAGATTCTCAGATTTCCACCAATATAAATTATGCTTTACTTTGAATTTAATAAATAATTATTATTCATTTTCTGTTAGAATTACGAATAAAGTCCTGATTGATAAGCTGATTGAAAAAAATCTATAACTTTCAAATGGTATCACATTTTTTAAATCCAGAACATGTGTCACATTCTATGCTTTGCATACTATAGGATTAAAAAACAAAAAAATGAATATCATGGACTTTTTACCAAGTTAAGGTGGTTAGACAAAGGAGCTTTTATATTTTTTAAAAGTTGTAATAAAAAAAATCATAATTAATTATTTACATGGAAAAAAATTATAAAATAATATGCATCACATCGGGACATGAGTCCTCTACTTATATCTAAAATCCTATTAAAAAATATTATCATTTTATTTTGGTTAGGGTGGTCAAACAGACACCTACTTATTTTTACCCTGAAATTTAAATACTACTACATTGAAATTTCAAATTTTCACCAAATAGATTTATTTTTTTTGAATAAAGGTCTAGTAGTTTAGAAACTACATTCAATTTTCTACATATTCTATTTTTTCATTTTTTTGAAATAATATAGATAACTTATTCAAATGTTTATGTCAAGTTGTCTAACTCTGATTTTTTGTCTTTTTATTGCCACTTAAGGGCCTATTTTTTCCATGATGATCTTGCACATACCCATTGATCAATTGAGTAAAACCCCCACACAGATATCCGTTTTGGAGCTGTTAACTTTATCACCTGAGCATCGAGCCATTCTTGATAAAGCCTTAAAGATCACAACTATTCCTACAGACTTAGATTTCAATTGTTTCAAAGAAGTGATGGGATATTTAACCAACTCACATCATGCCACCTTTTCTTAACAAGACTACTCAACCGAAAAGACTGATCATAATGACCCATTACATCTTGAAGTCCTAGTCCATCAAACCAAAGTCAGATGAGTCTTGGTAGACAAAGGAGTAGGTTTGAACCTATGTACCCTAAAATTGGTTAAGGCATTGTGATTTTCAGATGAATGGGTGGACACCTCTAAGAGCGTAATCATCAAGGCTTACGATGATGAGGAAAGATCATCCAAAGGAGTTGTCACATGCCCTATCAGAATTGGTCCAGCAATTATGAACACCAGCTTCCAAGTCTTGGATCTCACCCTTTCGTTTAACCTATTGTTAGGTAGACATTGGATACACGCAATGAAATCCGTACCTTCCACATATCACCAATGTCTTAAATTCCCGTATAATGGCACCAAGATCACGATTGATGGTGATCCAGATCCTTTTCAATATTGTACAAGCCTAAGGGAAATTCCACAATGACGGATTCCCGTTAATCAAGAAGCTTCATCATCCACTTTATCCCTATACATTGACCCATCACAACTCATCAAGTCCATTTCATTAAAACCACCATCATCCAATCCTAAGGTCGAGATCCAAGACAAGTGTTGTGGAGAGTATTACATGAAGTCATCCTACTATGTCAGTCAATTGATTCCACCTAAGGCATATGGTCTACCCATGCCGGATAGAAGACACTATGTAGTCATGTTTCATATTGCCCCTACAATGACATTGACCAAATGGGGAGAGTTAAGTGAAGAAATTGTGGATCAAGGTGATATTACCTCCTGGTTGTACCAGGAAGACAATGAGAACCCCTTACCACCCAGTCAAATAGCTAATGATCACTATGGAAAAGGCTTTATCATAATGCAAAGCAAAGGCTATGATGTGCATAGTGGGTTAGGACTAAATCAAAATGGAAGGATGGAACCGATCATTGTCTCGCCACAACCGAAATACCTACGGCTAGGATTTCAATCGCTTAGAAAAAAATTTCCTGGTACTTCATCACTATTTCAAGAGTAGGTGAGTGCTTATCTAGACATCGATATATCTCACGAACCACTTCCCCCAGTTTATGATGAATCTCCTGACTCAAGTGATTTTGAATGGGATTCCCTTTCCTCTACTAGTACCATGAACATAGATAATCTATTTGAGAATTGGACCAAATGATAAAACCCTTACCAAAGCCATCTAGTACTCATCATAAGAATTCCTTGACCAAAGAAGAATGGCATAAACATTATTATTGGGAAAACCTTTATAATGCATCTTGGGCACCTGACAAACCATCTTCTGATGACCTAGCCATTGCAATAGTCCCATATAAGAGTTTACCTACCCATAGGAAAAATAACAAGAAGGATTTAGTCCAAAAAATTTGTGACCATGTCAACCACTCCATATTCACCTTGTCAGCTACCACCTTTGATAACTCTGATGATGACATGCCTCTCATATATCCCCAAATTATCGACTGGGATCAACAAGGTACACCCATCCTAGATGTATTCGAGAATGACGAAGCAATAGCTGAGTTCATTGGACTTCGAGAAGGCATACCTAGAGGGGATCATAAAGTTGGTTTTACCATAGCCTTGGGTGATAAGGCATATTTTGGGGAGTCTGTTTACACCTCTAGTCACAAAAGTGAGAATACAAATAAATATGAGAAAAATGAGAAAAATGACAAGTCCCTAGGTGAAAACTGAAAGGCGCCTTTGGACGAAGAAATAGTCAAAATGAAGGAAGTATCTGAGGGAGAAAACCTCTCTGAGGCACCCAAGGATAGAGGTTTAAACATTCTCCCAATGGTACAGGAAAATTCGCCGATGCTAATAGAAGAGTCTATTCAAGTCAACATAAATACAAAAGAAAACCCTCGAATGATATATTTTGCACCATCATTGACAGAGACAGAACAACCTAAGTTTAAGGACTTCTTCACAAAGAGATAGATAAACTTTGCATGGTCATATTCAGACATGCTTGGGCTAGATCCAGACCTAATATTGCACCATCTACCATTATAGCCAGGTATTAAGCCAGTCAAAGAGAAGTTAAGGAAAATTCATCCACAAATTACCTTACTAGTCAAAGCAGAACTTAAGAAAATCTTGGATGTTGGATTCATAAGAACCATAGACTATGTAGATTGGATTTCAAATCTTGTACTAATAACTAAACCAACTGGGGGCATCCACATTTTCATAGACTTTAGAGACATCAACAAGGCATGTCCAAAGGGTGACTTCCCTTTGCCGAACATAGACATGATAGTAGATCTTACAGCAAGATACAAGATGCTGTCCCTCATGGATGATTTCTTTGGATATAACCAAATCAAAATCGTAGTTGAAGACCAACACAAGAGAACTTTCAAGTGTCCATGGGGCACATACTATTGGAATATTATACCTTTTGGGCTTAAGAATGTAGGATCTACCTATCAATAGGCAATGAGTACTATTTTCCATGACTTTGTACATATTCTCATGGAATATTATGTTGATGAAATTATAGCTAAATCAGAAACAAGGGTAGATCATTTGAAGGTTCTAGACAAGATATTCCAGAGGCTAGAGAATTACAACGTCAGACTAAATCCAAAGAAATATGTCTTTGGAGTGAAATCAAGGAAACTTCTAGGGTATATCAATTCTAGAAGAGGAATCGAAGTAGATCCAGAGAATGTAAAAGCTATCGTCGAAATGCCTCCTCCAATCAGCATTGGTCAATTAAGAACACTCCAGGGAAGATTAGAGTCTATCAGGTGTTTCATTATACAACTGGTAGATCAAATACACTCGTTTCAACATTTACTCAAGAAAGGAGTACCATTTGTGTGGATACCTAAATGTCAAGAATCTTTCCAACAAATCAAGGATTGTCTACTCACACCACCAGTATTGATGCCACCTATAGACGGAAAACCTTTGATACTATACATCTCAGTAACTCAGTCAGCATTAGGAGCTCTTCTCGCACAAAATGATGATCAAGGTCATGAAAGAGTAGTCTACTACATCAGTCATACCTTGGTGGGATATGAATTAAATTATAGTAACATAGAACGTGTTTGTCTTGCGGTAGTCTTTGCTACTCAAAAACTTTGGCACTATATGCTAAATCACCAAACAATGTTGGTCACAAAGATTGATCCCATCAAATATCTCCTAAGTAAAGCAGCATTAACAAGTTGATTGGCTAAATGGGTTATGATAATTAGCAAGTGGGTAAAAGCACAAAGTTGCGTCACATTTTATAAAGGAAACAACCAATGCTGATCCAACTTTTAAACTTGAATCACTAAAAAGTAGCATATATGTTTTGAATTTTTAAATGATGTAAACTAGTAAAATATGTATTTTTAGTATATTTTATGTTTGTATTTTATATAAGAAATTAAAAAATTATTTTAAACTAGTTTTTCATAAATTAACACTATAATTTAGTTGCTGATAAAATGCTGAAAAATGAAGTTGCACGGGACGTCAAACTTTTTATAGTAATTTTTTTTTTTTCTTTCAATTTTTTTGTGTATTTATAACTTGAAACTTTAGTGCATGGATAATTTTTTTTTCATTTTTGATAAATATATATTTGTATATAATTATTAAAATGTGCATGAATAAAAAACAACTATTTCCATCAGACGTCAACATTCATATTAAATATTTATCTAAAATGGAAAAAAAATTATACCATCTTGAAATAGATTCTTTTATCTAGTGCATCATATTTTTTTCAATTTTTTTTAGTAAGTTTTAGTATTTTTCCTTGGCATGGTAATCAACCTACTTTTTTTTGCTGATAACCTACTTTAGTATAAATAAAAATAAAAAATAATAATAATAATTAAACTATTAAAATAAATATATGTTTGAAAACTACACTTATGGATCTACAAAAGGGTATTTTTACATTTAAAAAATAATGTTATTTACATGAGGAGGAATTATTAAAACTTCAAGTTTTTAATTTTTTTTTTTTTTTGGTAAATTGGACTCAAAGTGGTGCTCCATATATTTTTAGCCAACAATTTTAGTTGAATAAATTTTGGAAGTATCTAACTTAGCTAGAATGAATCTTACTAGGTCATATGTTTGACCAAAATTGATTTTTAGTTAGAAATACTTAAATTCAATTGTACTGATATGTTAGTTGAAAGTGTGACACAACTTTGTGATTTTACCCAAGTATGACATCCAATATGTGGAGAGGAAGGCTATGAAAGGACAAGTGATTGCAGATCAGTTAGCGAATGCACCCATGAAGGTAGACCATCCTTTAGTGGAAAATTTTCCTAATGAATTTATCTTCACAATTGACACTAGAACCGAATGGAAATTATACTTTGACGGGTCACATACAAATCGTGGTTCAGGAGCAGGTATCCTATTTGTTACACCTCAAGGCGATACTATTCCTAAATCATTCAGGATTGCTTTCCCTTGTACCAACAACATAGGACAGTATGAAGCCTTAGTGATAGGAATAAGAATGGCAGCCTAGTGGAAGATTAAGAGTCTACATGTTTTTGGTGATTCTCAGCTAGTAATGCGGCAAGTAAATGATGATTATGAGACTAAGGATGAGAAACTTGCTCCCTATAAGTGCATGGTCAATAGCTTTAAGTAGTACTTTGATGACATTATCTTTCAACAAATACCACGTATTCAGAACAGGGCAGCAGATTCTATGGAAACCATGGGTTCCCTATTGGATATTCAGAGTAACATGCCTAAGTTTGAGTTTTTGGTTGAATAGTTACATTGGTCCCTTCCTATGATGTCCCTAATTCTACGATGGTGTATATGATTTTTGGTCCTACTTCCCCTTGGTACAAAGACGTATTCGACTATCTAAATTACCAAACCTTACCATTAGACCTATCAAATAACCAACACCGAACTTTTATCCGTAAGTCAGCTAATTACACCATCATCGGAGATACCCTGTATAGACGTACCTTAGATAATTCCCTAATGAGATGTCTCAATGTTGAAGAAGCGCAAACAACTTTGCGAGTGGTGCATGAGGGTATATGTAAATCCCATTCAAGTGGTCCTACTTTAGCCCATAAGATTATCAAATTATGCTATTATTGGCCTACAATGGAAAAAGACTCATATATCTTTGTAAATAAACGTAGACAGTGTCAGATACATGGAGATTTGATAAGAGCAGCAGCATAGGAGCTTCATCCGATTACATCACCATGGCCTTTTTCCCAATGGGGACTTGACCTCATAGTTAAGATACACCCTCCATCATCTAATGGCCATAAATTCATCATAACAGCCACCAAATACTTCACCAAATGGATTGAAGCTATTCCCATGACCTACATTACCGGCACAAAAATATCCAAGTTTATCCTAAACTATATCATTAGTCGGTATAGTGTACCCCAATCCATTATCACAGACAATGGCCGCCCATTCAAAAACCAAGAAGAACACCATTTATGTGAAGATTTCATTATCAAACATCATTTTTCCACCCCATATTACCCACAGGGTAATGGCCAAGCCAAGGCATCTAATAAAACCATTGTTAGAATCTTGAAGAAGACTATCAATGATGTTGATAGTGATTGGCACCTACAACTAAATCCTGCCTTATGGGCTTACCGTACAAGCATCTGTACTCCCACTGGTGCCATTCCATACTCCCTAGTATTCGGATCCGAAGCTATCTTACCTATTGAGGTTGAAATTCCTTCCCTGAGGGTAACCTTGAAAGGTCACATTGACGATGAAGAATATCGTGTATCCAGATTACAAGAGTTAGAATTGCTGGATGAATGAAGATAGAAAGCACTAGACCATTTGCAAGCATATCAAAATCATCTTTTTCATAGCTATAATAGGAAGGTTCTAAATAGACACTTTGACATTGGTGACCTGGTATTAATGGAGAATCTCAAGAATCAAACTGAACGAGAAAAGCTAGGTAAGTTTGAGCCTAACTGGTAAGGGCCCTATATAGTCACAGAAGCTTTTGGATCAGGTGCGTATCAACTCTCTACCCCTAAAAGTGAACCAATTTTTTCACCAATAAACAACCTTCATCTGAAGAGGTTCTATGCGTAGCTTCTAAGAATCTTTGTCTTAATCAAAAAAATACAAAAAAAATGAAAAAAACAAAAAAATGGTTACCTTGATGAAAACCTAGCAAACAGGCATCTTTGTAACACCAAAAAAAATGGAAAATCAGAAAAAATAGTAAATAGAAATAATCCGTCCTATATTAAAAACCACTTCAGTGGCACTAGGGATAAGTACCATGGTGAAAACCTAGCAAACAGGCGCCATGTGTAGTCAAACTCGCTCTTTCGTCTACCATGATTCCAATCAGACTTTTCATCATCCCTCATAATAAATGGTTGTCCTATCCATTGCTTGGAACGATTGACATCAAGTCCATTATGTCACATTCCCCACTCCATCTCGCATGTCTTATTCTCGACTGGGGGAAATTCCTTGTTCTGTGCCATATGGACCTTGTACATAGCATTACACCATCAGAAAATGTCCTGAAAAAATCCAAAAACATTAGAAAATGTCAAAAATACAAAAAAATCAAAACATGTCATAAAATCCCAAAAACAAAGTCAAGTCATTCATGTTAAGTAAGTCATAGACATAGTCAAACTACGTTGCCTCTGCAACTGGACGTAGGCAAGACCATCAGTCGATGTGCCCCCGTGGCATTAGGTTTGTCTATCTAGGTTTGTCATGTATCACACACATTAAAATCATGAATCTTTGTACATTCAAAGTCATTGGTCTTGTCGAACTATGAGGTCTCTACGTGTACAATGTAGGCAAGGCTAATCAATCGATGATCCCCCGAGACCGCACTAGGTCAGTCCAATAGGGTTTATCACATTCACTATCACACACGTTGCATATCATCAACTTAAATGCATATCTTCAGTCAGTTAGTTCAGTCCTTTAGGGTGCATCATCTCAAGTCATACACTTTCAACACACACACACACACTCAAATCAGTCAAGGAATCAAAACAAGTCATGCATCAATAAGGAAAACATGTCAAAGTCATCAGGTCAATATCAATCACATTGTCAGCATGATCAACTTATGTCTTAAGAAAGATATGTCTTTCTTGTCAACGGACACCGTCAAATTGTCATAGCCTCATGTAGCTTGTCACATCAACATCATCAGGCTTCAACGTCTTACATGAAATGTGTCTTTCTAAAACCAATTTTTTTCATGCCTTACACAGATAGTCACCATGGTCAAAACTAGACTCAATGTCTTATGCGGTATGTGTCATCTCTCACATCCTGCTATGTCAAACATCAAAAAATCCCACAAGATCAAGGTTCGTGAATACATTTATTTGGCTTTATGAATTTATATCTTATTTTGTCTTATTTGTCTATCAATTTGTGCATAATTCTGGTTACTAGCTTTCTCAAGGATGTCCCTTGAAGGATTTAGAGAAGAAAGGATGTCTTAGGACTCTTTTTCTTTGGCTGATATCTATCAACTGTCTTTTAACTTTGGTTTTTGAGTCATGATTACTAGTTTTCTCAAGGATGTCCTATCAAGGATTTAGAGGAGCAATGACGTCTCATGACCCGTCTTTTACTTTTTTGTTGTATGTGGTTTGTATAGACGACAATGAGTGGGGAAATTTTGTCCTTTGTATAAGTTAAGACACTCCCTCTCTACGACTATCTTTTTTTCATAGATGGATGACTTTGTGCAATATGGTCTATCTCATATCATGGTGTGTACTATCCATTTGTGTCAGTCCCACCCAGTGATGATAAAATTGCAAGCATAACGTACATGGCAAAATATTGAAGATCATTTCTTTTTTTCAAATCAACCTCCTTCATTGTCTCTTACTAATGTCCTATAATCATCCATATTAACATTTCTCTCGTCCAACATAATGATAGAGTCATGTGACACAAACAAAAACATTAGGTCATCTGCATATGCATCCATTATATAAGCATTTCGTATATATCTTCATTGCATATAGAAAAATCATGACATAATAGGCATTCCATCATCATTAGATACATAATGTAAACATTGCACATACATAAAACCATCATATAGTACACTACATACATCAGAAAATAGAGACATCATAACATCATAGACTGCATAAACACATCTATCATCATGTAGAAAACATTCATTCATAACACATATACATACATCGGCTAGGAAACATGATCATATAGAAGCAATGTATCATCTTAAAATAGAATCGCATATCATGTAGAAGCCACCAAAAATAATATGTATATATATCGCTCAAAAATAGTGTGTCACATTACAATATCAAAGTGTGTCCATAAATACAAATGAGCTCACAAGCTCTCTAGTCAAAGTACAATGTCTACATGTATAACAAGTGTCACTATGTCCCACTGCCACTATTGTCCCATGGTGAAGGTGGAGGAAACTACCTCAGAGGTACTCTCTATGAGGTGGAAGGCCTGTCATACGGACCTGTCCTCAATGGTCCTACCACAACCTTTGTGCTCTGAGACCTATGGCTACGAACCTCAGAAAAGCTAGGAGCTCATTTGTCTGGTGTCACCACTATGTCATATAGATCTCTGTAATAGGTAGCCCTCTCTACGACTCTGACTAGCTCGTGAACCATACCATCAAATGAAGTTCCACTGCATAGGCATTTGACCTATGTGTACTACTGCTCTGTCTCCTTTCGTTGAGCTATGGCCTAATCTCTCTCCATATAGGAACTGTCCCTCTCCATCTACAAAGCATCTCGCTCTATTTTCATCAGTCTCAACCTCTCCTCCAAAGCCTCCCTATCACTATCTCTAGGGGCATCATCCTCTCGTCTCCCCTCCATAATCCGATCTTGGAGTTGTCTCTCCTGCTCCTCCTCAACATCATCCTCCCCATAGCCTGCCAGAATACCAAGAGGATCAATATCCATGTTAGCCTCCTCATCCTCTACACGGTCCTCTCGACCAATATCTACCTCTGCATGCTCCTCTACTACTACCTCCTTAGCAACATGCTCATCACCAGCCTGTACCTCTGCTCCACCTCTGATGTCCAACATCAGTACATCCTCTGCCTCTGCCTCTCAAATAGGTGAAATTTGAAATACTCGACCACCTCTTTGTCCTCGTCTCTCGCCTTTGCCTCCACCTCCTATGCCATCATTCCCACCACCCCTACCTCCAACTCTGCCACCACCTCTACCCCTCTGTCATCCTCTTAGCCATGTGCCTCATCTCTCAACTGGTGTCGATTGGTCTGGATCTGTATACGGAATCAGCCGATGCTCGATCCACCATGTGTCATACGCTTATGTCATCTGTTCATCAGCTACTCCATCTCTCCAACCCCATTGTATAGGCTATAGTTCTTGAATCTCTACCTTCGCAGTAGCAACTGGAATCATAGGCCCCCAATATGGAACCTCTCTGGATGAATGAGAAAACTCTTCTCTACCTCGAGGCTCATCTTGAACCTCTCCAAACTATCTCAACAGCCGCTCCAACAGTTGTCTCTCAATGATATCCACTCTTGAAATAGTCCTCCTAATTAGGTATTGTGTCTGTCTGCAATATGGTAAATGCCTATCCTCATCAGACCATTGCTCACAGTCGATGTATGGTCTCCAAGTGAATTAATCTAAAGTATCCAGTGCATGTCTCCAAAATCCTATATTCCCCACATGGCTTTGAGTAATGTTTCCCATGTACCGGAAAACATATGGCGATCTAGCCTCCCGCTCTATAGTAGTTGGAGAACGAAGCACAACTATCCTCTCCCACGCCCAAACCATCAGAAGAGTAGTCCCACAGCTCATCAATTGTGCATCTCTATACACTATGTCATGTAATTGGAAGTATAACATTCCCAATAAGCACGGACCCTAGGCATACACAGTCTCTCTCTCCAACATCCCTACTAACATCTCTCCCTAGACCCGACAGGAAAAACATGACCCCGTCGATCTGGAAGTACTATCCACCCTATCAATGTGCATAGGATATAGTCGATCCTGTCATATCTATCCACCAAAACCGACCATCTGATCTCATAGTGCTCAATACCTAGCCTACAAATATCATCATACTAATAAAATCTAGCAAGCTCGTTGAATCCACAGTGGGTATCATACATCACTCGTCCTCCTCTAATAGGAAGTTTCAGAATCCTGTAGACATCCTCCAATGTGACTGTAGCCTCCCTCGTTGGCAGATGAAACGATGATGTCTCTGAATGCCATCGCTCACACAACACAGTCAGCATCCCTTTGTTTGCCCAAATTGTGGGCATCGCAAGAACATGATGAGTACCGAGTCTCCACAATAGTTGTGTCTCCGCACTAACTAGCGAATCTCTCAGATCAAATGTATCAAGATGTGACTCCTGAGTTTAAATAGGATCTAACACAACCTGCATTTCAACCATGATGTCAACTTTTTCAAGTTTTTACTTAGAAATTTTTTTAAAAACTTTTCCAGCCAAATGCGGCTCACTATAGAAAATGTGGTGCATTCATACAAATGCGTTGCAATACAAAGAATTTGTGTCGCATATTTGATATGCATTGCAAATTTTCATTCCATTGTCCAACTAATGCAAATGTGGTGCATTTTTTGTAACCTATCTACCTAATGCATATGTGTTTCGCTAATGCAAATGTGTTTCATCAACCTACATGCGTACATTTTATATGCAGATGTGATTCATGCATATATATGCAGTGTAGTTTATAACATATGTGTTTAATGCCTAACTTGACCTATCCTAGCCTTGGCGAGTTTTAGCATATAGGTTGTTCCACAAGAAAATGTGTTGCATATGACAGAATATGCGTCGATCCCGAAAGACCGCATGTGCAAATATTTTTTCGAGGCCTCAAACTATGTGCAAAAATAAATTTTAAAAGTTCATTTTCGGGTACAGATCGGTGGTCCTGCATCGGCTGGCCATCTAAAGGTCCAAATCCGATAACCTCCATGCGTTGCATATGGAATGGGAGCGATCTTCATCCAATACTCAAAGCAAAATCTTAGTTCTTCAACTCTTTCGGGTGCAAATGAATTGGTTTTCAACCTAATTTCTATTTATACCTAGGGTTTGGGTGGCATTTCTTCTGACCTCGTCTATTGGCCACATCAAATGTTGACTTCTACTGACTCGTACATGTCCCTAACACTTCAAAATTCAATTCCGTCAACTCCATGGCATTTCTGACTATTATTTTGACTTATTGGGAATATTTCCTATTTTTTTGAAATTTTTCAAAAATTTGTCAATTTTCTTGAGGGGGCATACCTTAACCTGTTTCATGCTAGGGCACGATCGGGGCATATTTTCTTTGACACAATGCCAAAACGACATTGTATCAAAGAGGCGCAAATTGTAGACACCGAAAATTGGTCGAGGCCTGCGAGTACCACTTTCAACATAATTTTCTAATATCCATGGTCATGATTAAATAATGTCAATTATTTAATAACCCTTTCTAATACATATTTCCTCTAGTAATTAAATACCCCTTTTAATTAATTCACTAATTCATTTATTCAACTTTGATTAATTAAATAAGTCATGTTTATTTAATTATGTCGCTAACTAATTAATTCTTCTTTCTAAATTAAATATTTATTATTTAATTAAACCCCCTTTATCTATAATTAAATATTTATTATTTAATTACCCAATTTAACCTTTTCAACTATAATTAAATATTTATTATTTAATTATTCAATTCCACCTTTTCAACAGTCAAATTAAATAAATTATCTTTATTTATTTAATTAAATTTGTCATTTTCGAATGTTGAATTAAATTAAAATTTAATTCATTATTAATTTTTTATGTCACATTCTTCTATCATTTAGTTATCTACTCATTCACGCACCTTCTGAATCTAGATCTATTTTAAATCCATCAGTTATCTTTGGATTTGATATCTGATAGTCTTTGCAAGAGGACTCTCTGTCACAACTAGTCAGTTAACTAGTTCTAACTCATGTGCATGAATGTTTCTATTAATTAAATATATTTATTTATTTAATTAATTCATGTGTGCATTTGAATGAATTATTCTTCGATTTCTAACTTTTTCTTTTTCATCCAAAGTCTATTTCTTCTATTTTTGAAGACTCTTAACTGAACATTAAATTGTTTATTTAATCTTGAACTCTTGTTCTTCCTATTTTCAAACAGTCTTGACACAAGATTAAGTTATCATTCTAATTTAATCTTTATCTTGCATACTTTTCTAAATCGCAATCTATCTGACATATAACTCACATCACATGGCATTCATCAATCTCGTATGTCGATCTCTCTTTTGAATCTAAGCCGATCGTTCAAAAACCCAAAATCTATAAAATGGCCTGTCATTATCATTATTCCTCCTCCCGAAATCATACACTTTTGAGAAGAAACTTAATCTTCGATATTTTTCTTAGACATTTGGCAAGGTTATGCTTGCATCAAACACACAAATCTGAGGGCAAGAATACTGATACAACAAAATGGAGAAGGACAATCGAGATAATTCGAAGAAGTGGATGCATATTCAGTGAGATCTTTCTAGTTATTTGTTTAATTCCTTATTGTTTACTTACTTTGTTCTTTGTTGTTTTTGATTTAGATTTGACCATCTCAATCTGTGCAACAATTTTCCAGAAAATCTATGTTATATTTGGTGAACCTGACGTGATTCCGAGATTCAAATTTGTGCATTTTGTTTTCATTTTTCCATTTTTATTTTGTAGATTATCATATGGCGCACTGCATCTGTTCAACAAAAAGAAGCATCTATATTCGTGAGTTGCATCAGAGACATTCCACGATGCATTAGTTATTACACACTGCATCCATGACCTTTGCAACCGCATCTGACTGTCAACATCGAGCCGCATCCTCCTCTCAACATTGCAACGGATCCGTGGCTTGAAAAGCCGCATCTACCTGGTAAAAGTTTTTTTAGTTTTTTTATTCATCTTTGTACATTCGCGTTTTCATTTTTTCGCTAATGTTTGTTTGCAGTTGTGTTTAGAGGAGTTAACTTAGTTTTTGTAGGACGAAACATAGAAGACCAAATAAAAACCAAACAA
>CM021100.1:310499119-310511619 GCA_007115665.2 Sequoiadendron giganteum
GAAGCCACCAAAAATCATATGTATATATATTGCTCAAAAATAGTGTGTAACAGTACAATATCAAAGTGTGTCCATAAATACAACTAAGCTCGTAGGCTATCTGGTCAAAATACAATGTCTACATGTATAACAAGTGTCACCGTGTCCCAGTACTGCTACTGTCCCATGGTGAAGGTGGAGGAAACTGCCTCAGAGGTACTCTTTGTCAGTCAGAAGGCCTGTTATACAGACTTGTTCTTGGTGGTCCTACCACACCCTCTGTGCTCTGAGTCCTAATCTGACTCCTGCTCTGTGGCCTGTGGCTATGAACCTCAAAAAAGCTAGGAGCTCGTATGTCTGTTGGCACCACTTCCTCATATAGATCTCTATAATAGGTAGCCCTCTCTATGGCTCTGACTAGCTCGTGAACCATACCATCAGATGAAGTGTCGCTACATAGGCATTTGACCTTTGTGTACTGTTGCTTTGTCTCCTATCGCCGAGCTATGACCTGATCTCTCTACAGGAGTGCATTGTCTCTCTCCATATGAGCATTGTCCCTCTCCATATGCAAAGAATCTTGCTCTATTGTCATCAGTCTCAACCTCTCCTCCAAAGCCTCCCTATCACTGTCTCTAGCTGCATCATCCTCCTATCTCCCCTACACAAACCGATCTCGGAGCTCTCTCTCCTGCTACTCCATAGGTGCCTCCTCCTCAACATCATCCTCCCCATAGCCTGCCAAAATACCAAGAGGATCAATATCCATGTCATCCTCCTCATCCTCTGTAGGGTCCTATGCACCAATATCTACCTCTGCATGCTCTCTACTACTACCTCCTCGACAAAATTTTCATCACCGGCATGTACCTCTGCTCCACCTTTGATATCCAACATCGGTACATCCTATGCCTCTGTCTCTCAAATAGGTGAAATTCCACCTACTCAACCACCTCTCCATCCTCGTCTCCCGCCTTTGCCTCCACCTCCTCTACCATCCTCCCAACCACCCCTACATCCAACCCTGCCACCACCTCTACCCCTCCACCATCCTCTCAGCCTTGTGTCTCATCTCTCAACTGGTGTCGGCTAGTCCGGATCTGTATACGGAATCAGACGATGCTTGGCCCACCATGTCTCATATGTAGTTGTCATCCCTGCATCTGCTACTTCATCTATCCAACCCCACTGTACATGTTGTAGTGCTTGAATCTTTTCCTCCGTAGTAGAAACTAGAATCATAGGCCCCCAATATGGAACCTCTCTGGATGAACGAGAAAACTCTTCTCTACCTCGAGGCTCATCCTGAACCTCTCCAAATTGTCTCAACACCCGCTCCAACAGATGTCTCTCAATGATATGCATATTCGAAATAGTCCTCCCAATTAGGTACTATGTCTATCTGCAATATGGTAAATGCCTATCCTCATCAAACCATTTCTCACAGTCCATGTATGGTCTCCAAGTGAATTGATCTAAAGTATCCAGTGCATGTCTCCAAAATCCTGTATCCCCCACATGCTTCTGAGTAATGTTTCTCGTGTACCGAAAAACATATGTCGATCTAACCTCCCACTCTATAGTAACTGGAGGATGAAACACAACTATCCTATCGCACACCCAAACCATCAGAAGATTAGTCCCACAGCTCATCAACTGTGTGTCTCTATAGACTATGTCATGTAAGTGGAAGTATAACATGCCCAATAAGAATGGACCCTAGGCATACACAGTCTCTCTCTCCAACATCCCTACTAACATCTCTCCCGACGCGATAGGAAAGCCATGACCTCGTCGATCTGGAAGTACTATCCCCCCTATCAATGTGCATAGGATACAGTCGATGCTCTCATATCTATCTGCCAAAACTGGCCATTTGATCTCATAGTGCTCAATACCTAGCCTACTAATATCATCATACTGATAAAATCTGGCAAGCTCATTGAATCAACACTAGGTATCATACATCACCCACTCTCCTCTGATAGGAAGTCTCAGAATCCTGTAGACATCCTCTAATGTGACTGTAGCCTCCCCAATCGGCAGATGAAATGATGATGTCTCTGAATGCCATCGCTCACACAACACAATCAACATCCCTTTGTTTGCCCAAATTGTGGGCATCACAAGAACATGATGAAGACTGAGTCTCCACAATAGTTGTCTCTGCACTAACCAGCAAATCTCTCAGATCGAAGGTATCAGGACATGACTCCCGAGTATAAATAGGATCTAACACAACCTGCATTTCAACCATGATGTCAAGTATTTCAAGTTTTTACTTAGAAATTTTTTCAAAAACTTTGCCAGCCAAATGCGGCTCACTATAGAAAATGTGGTGTAGTCATACAAATGCATTGCAATACAAAGAATTTGCGTCGCATATTCCATATGTGTTACACAATTTCATTCCATTGTCCAACTAGTTCAAATATGGTGCAGAAAATCAAATGTGGTGCATTTTTTATAACCTATCTACCTAATGCATATGCATTTCGCTAATGCAAATGTGTTTCATCAACCTACATGCATACATTCTATATGCAGATGTGATTCATGCATACATATGTGGTGCATTTTATAACATATGTGTTTAATGCCTAACCTGACCTATCCTAGCCTTGGCGAGTTTTAGCATATGCGTCGTTCCACAAGAAAATGTGTTGCATACGATAGCATATGCATCAATCCCGAAAAACTGCATGTGCAAATAATTTTTTTGAGGCCTAAAACTTCGTGCAAAAATAAATTTCAAATTTTCATTTTCGAGTACATATCGGTGGTCCTGCATCGATTGGTCGTTTAAAGGTCAGGAGCTGATAACCTCGATGCGCAACGTATGGAATGGGAGCCATCTTCGTCCAATACTCAGAGCAAAATCTCAGTTCTTCAACTCATCCGGGTGTAAATAAATTGGTTTTCAACCTAATTTCTATTTATACCTAGGGTTTGTTTGGCATTTCTTCTGACCTTGTCTATTGGCCACGTCAAATTTTGACTTCTACTAACTCGTACACATCCCTAACACTTCCAAATTCAATTCCGTCAACTCCATGGCATTTCTGACTATTATTTTGACTTATCGGGAATATTTCCTTATTTTTTTGAAATTTTTCAAAAAATTGTCAATTTTCCCAAGGGGGCATACCTTAACCTGTTTCATGTTGGGGCATTATCAGGGCATATTTTCTTTGACACAACACCGAAACGACATTGTATCAAAGAGGGGCAAACTGTAGACACTGAAAATTGGTTTAGGCTTGCGAGTACCACTTTCGACATAATTTTCTAATATCCATGGTCATGATTAAATAATGTCAATTATTTAATTACCCTTTCTAATACATATTTCCTCTAGTAATTAAATACCCATTTTAATTAATTCACTAATTCATTAATTCATTTATTCAACTTTGATTAATTAAATAAGTCATGTTTATTTAATTATGTCGCTAACTAATTAATTCTTCTTTCTAAATTAAATATTTATTATTTAATTAAACCACCTTTATCTATAATTAAATATTTATTATTTAATTACCCAATTTAATCTTTTCAACTATAATTAAATATTTAATATTTAATTATTCAATTCCACCTTTTCGACAGTCAAATTAGATAAATTATCTTTATTTATTTAATTAAATCTTTCATTTTCGAATGTTGAATTAAATTAACATTTAATTCTTTATGTCACATTCTTCTATCATTCAATTATCTACTCATTTACTCACCTTCTGACTTGAGATCTATTTTAAATCCACCAGTTATCTCTGGATTCGATATTTGATCATCTCTGCGAGAGGACTCTCTTTCACAACTAGTCAGTTAACTAGCTCTAACTCATGTGCATGAATGTGTCTATTAATTAAATATCTTTATTTAATTAATTAATTCATGTGTGCATTCGAATGAATTATTCTTCGAGTTCTAACTTTGTCTTTTTCATCCAAAGTCTATTTCTTCTATTTTCAAAGACTCTTAACTAAAGATTAAATTGTTTATTTAATCTTGAACTCTTGTTCTTCCTATTTTCGAACAGTTTCAACACAAGATTAAGTTATCGTTCTAATTTAATCTTTATCTTGTAGAATTTTCTAACTCACATTCTATTTGACACATAACTCACATCGCATGACATTCATCAATCTCATTCGTCGAGCTCTCTTTTGAATTTGAGTTGATCGGTCAAAAACCCAAAATCTTTAAAATCGCATGTCATTATCATTATTCCTCCTCCTAAAATCATACAGTTTTGAGAAGAAACTTAATCTTCGATATTTTGCTTAGACATTCGACAAGGTTATGCTTGCATCAAACACAAAACTCTGAGGGCAAGAATATTGATACAACAAAATAGAGAAGGACAATTGAGATAATTCGAAGAAGTGGGCGCATATTCGGTGAGATCTTTTTAGTTATTTTTTTTAATTGCTTATTGTTTACTTACTTTGTTCTTTGTTGTTTTTGATTTAGATTTGATCATCTCAGTCTATGCAGCAATTTTTCAGAAAATCTATGTTACAAAAAGGATTGTTCTTGTGGCCATGGAGAAAGCTATTTGAGAGATCATGTCTCTTGTTGTAGAACGAAGTGTCACCATATCGTACATTTAGGTGTTAGTACTTGCCCTATCTCTTTAATGAAATACTCCTATTTTATGGTCATGGGCACATAGTATTATGATGATTTAGAAAATGCTCACATGGACAATCCTCTTCTCCAATTGATTGGGTGGCTAGTAAATCTCAGTTTGCTAATGCTAGAGTATGCATAATTTTATGCCATGCACCTTAAAAATAATATTATAAGAAGTTTTTATATGAGCCATTTTCTATTCAGATTCATCTCAATTATTTTCCCCATGATCATATCAATGTTGAAGTTGGTGTGGAAACTATTAAAATATGTCAGCCATAGGCATTTATCAGACCACCTTTCAGAGCTTGTAGAGATGATGTTGAGTGATTTGGGATCAAGAAAACATGTGTCGATATAAAATGACAATACAAAGCCAATGGGGCTCATTGAAATTCCTTCTTCTACTAGAGAGTATGCACAACTTTCCCATGCGAATAGGTGAAGAAGAAACAAAGAATGTTTTTAAAAAGAAGTGAGGGAAATGGAGGATTTACAAGGTCGATAAAAAATACAATGGAGTTTCACCTAAATTTGTAAAGTATTTTCCAAAAGACAGATGTTGAGAAAAAAGGAGCGAGTACCCCTAAGGATGAAAGTGCCCCCTGCTAATGAATAGTTTAGATAAAAGGAATTTATTTTCTTGATGTAAATACCTACACTTAGGTATACCCGAAGAGTCTTATAATTTTAAATGAGGATAGTGATTAAATCGATAAATTGTTAAGGAGAAAAAAGTTCATGCTGCAAAGTTGCACTTTAATAGCAACCATTGTCCAGAATATTATAAGTAAGATTTATAAAATTGGTTGAAGCTAGTTGTTGCAATTAGGATTGCTACAATAACTAAGAATATTGATTCAGATGGTAATTCCAACATCCTTTCAATACAACAAAAATAATTGGCATTCAAAATGGTAGTCACTGCATTCTACATTAGTTCATCATAGCCGGATGTGACAGGTCACTGAGAAAACCTTGGTACACGATTTTACTACAAAGGTCAATGGTTGCATTTCATATCCTATCACATGCAAGTCCCTATCAATTAGAATGAGTGATGCCATTAAACTCTTGAAGTGTGGAATTGGTGGAAAAGAGATTCTCAATGAAGATGTACAAAGACAGTTGAGAAGTGGCTAAGAGTTGCGAAGATGGTTGTGTGGGTTAGTTTATATCGAGAATACAACTCCTTATCAAAGGGAGTAATATTAACGTCTCTTTGATGTCCCTAAAGAAAAAATAGCATATGAGGGGTTTGAGGATTATATCGAGAGGAATGTGGAATATCAGAGGGAAGTCATTCAAAGTCTCTTTGAAATCCAAACATAGAGAAAATACATACTACTAAGGAAGTCATCAAAGGGAGAAGTAAAATTCAGTAAGAATAAACTTGTGGTCTCCTCGATATGGAAAATAATTATTATCTAAAATAGGGATTAGGGAAGAAGTCCCAATTATTGCCACCCATTGAATTGCTGCCACCTCCATGCTCACTTAACCCCCACAAAAAAATTTCACTTTGATCCATTAAAAAACTTTATTTGATTGAATAAATAATTACAAAAACACAAATGGCTGCTCATTAAGTGCTAAAGTGAATTTTTTTGAGTGGATTTGAATGATAAAACAATTATAATTGATTGAAATTATAGCGGGTGGATATTGGAACATTAGGTGGCGACGACTAGATGACACCTCTAAAAGGTGTCTTTTTGACCTCCGCGCACAAATCCAACACTCCCACACTCTACTGAATTGTCCAAAAGCCAAAACCTTAGTTATAAGCACTTAACTCGTGAGCAAAAAAAACCCATAAAAAAAAAAATTGACTCGATGTACAGTTTGAATTCTACGGTTGCGTGAAGTTAGCCCAGGCGGATACTAGTTCTTCTCCCCTATAGTGAATATTTTGAAAGGTAATAATACTCTGGAAAATATAAATTTTGTTGATGGTAATTTCGTCCAAGAAATCAATTAAATTTAATCATAAAGTGGATAATCATTTTTACCTAAAGGGTCTTTGGTGAAAGTGCATACAAGA
Organism: Sequoiadendron giganteum; assembly: GCA_007115665.2. Lineage (NCBI taxonomy): Eukaryota > Viridiplantae > Streptophyta > Pinopsida > Cupressales > Cupressaceae > Sequoiadendron > Sequoiadendron giganteum. The sequence continues at coordinate 310,505,781 of CM021100.1, forward strand.
AAAAGGTGAAATATTTCCACCAAAGAGAAAATGTGAGCGTGAAAGTTCCTAGCAAAAAAGGAATAATGATAATCATTAAAACTAATTTTCATGAAATGCAAAAATGAAGTAGAAAATTAATTATTTTAGTTGCAAGAGGCTACACCAAAATGGATGAAGGGTTATAAATATTGAAAATGAAAAGTATATATGTAAGATAAAATCAAAAGGAAGATCATCATCAGTAGGAATAGATATATATAATAGATTAGTAGAAAAGAAGACTTCTGATATGAACTGTATAATCTTTTGAAGCAAACAAATGGAGAAGAATCTTTAATCTGGTGTCTAACATTTTGGTGTTCAATTATTTGTTGATATTGATTCATATATGTTATGTTTGTTGTCTCTAGAGTGGTCTTTTCTTGTTATTCAAATTGAATATATCAAGCATATACTTAATTTGTCAAGACACATTTATTGCCTTTGTGTGATATTCTCGATTGGTTTCTACATGAAGAGAATTAAAATTCCTTTTAAGATATTCATTTTAATTTGTTTCTATCCAGAATTAAAATCCTTTTAAATTAATCATCTTAACTAGTTTCCTTCAAGCAAGAACTAAAATCATTTCAAATATCACAGTAATCTGGGGAGATATCACTAGGATTTGTAAAAAGAGCCTAGTAACTGACAACCTTGCACATTTATACAAAGTATAAACATCTGAAAAGTTCCAATTAATTTGAGTTAAGCCAAGAGGGAGGACACATCTATCATAAAGATCTTAACTCTATTGCCTAAAGGATATAGAGAGAATTGGTCATATTCATTATAAAATAATGCTCCATAAAAACCTTATTCACACATTAAAATTTCAAACATTATGAGTAGGAGTAGTTGTTAGTTTGCATCTATTTCACATTTACATGCGAGTTTGGATAGATTGCCAAAGTTAAAGAATTCACATAACCTTTAAATCTACTCCATTATTAAGGTTCGCCCACCTAGGTCTAGTAGAACCTGAAGTGTAGGGAGTTCTAAACCTTATTGGTTGACTCTTTTCATTGGCCAAAAGATTATTAAACCTTACCATAGAGCCTGGCATACTCTTAGGGTTTGTAAGTTGTAAATTTAGGAACCAACGGATTGGTGACTCTGCTAGGGAGTAATTCAAAATCTTGGTTGAAGACCATTTTATTAGAGAGTTAGTGAAGTTTTGAATTCAAGCACAAATTGGTAACTCTGTTGGAAAGGACCCAAAAAGATAAAATTCATTTCTCTTTTGAAAAGAGGTGGTGGCTTTGTTAAAACAAATCTAATGAAAAATACAAAAGACATCTTGGAACAACTATATTCTCAGTCAAAAGTAAAGATTAAACTGTGCTACAAATCTCTTATTGAATTATGTGTTCTAATTCATATTTTCCCAATGAAAACTACGGTGCCAATGATGTCCCTACTTCAATAAGAAAATTAATTGAATTGAGGAAAGAGGTTGAAAAAATGTTGGAACAAGTGGAAAGGATTGAGTCAACAAGGGAAAATGAAGAATTTTCTCAAAGGCTCTTACCATTGAGAACCTGAATTGCTTCAAAAACAATAAAATATATACATGTCTCTAATCAGGATGGATATATGAATGTAAATGGTCCTTTGACCCTACAGGTGCCTTATGATAAAATTGATAATGTTTCAGAAAATAATGAAGATGAAATTATGGAGGAGCATTGCAATATTGAAGATGTTGTTTGGGACACAATGCCTGAGGAATGCATCAACAATGAAGTAAGTGAAGAAGAAAGTCTACTTGATAGTGAACAAATAGAACATCCATTGACAGATGATTACCATGATGACACAACTAATGAAGAAGAAGTATGCACACTTGACAATTGTATACATAATAATCTGAGTGCATTTCATGATCAAACAATGGAGGTGCAACCCTTTATACATTTTCATAACATTAATAATAATGAATTAGAAGCCGAAACAAAAAGGAAGAGTGTTCCCTACATCAATGAAGAGGGAAATGACTCTGATCAATCCATAAAGGATAGGTATGGAATTGAAAATAGTTGTTATGATAGTCTAAATGATAAAGAGGATAAAAATATAGAAGGCTCCCCTTCCATATCAGATTATGACTATGTTTTTGGCAAGAGTACTATATGTTATGATGAATCCATTGAATATCCAGATTTTGATGAAAAACCTTTAGATTTTGATGACAAACCTTTAGATTTTTCTTTAGAACAAAGGGATACTTATAGCTCTTATGGAGATCAATAGGAAGAAGCATTAGAGGATGTGGAAGGGGAGGTATGTTCACTCCACAGTGAGCAAATTTTAGACTTATTGACGATGGAATATCAGAGGCATGTACATGAAAATAGTCATGAACTTTTATGGCATGCTCACATAATATTTGAGAATAATAATGTTCCTTTGGGTACTAAGTGCATGATATATTTCCATTAATTTTTCCTTCCACAAATAAACAAGATAATGTTGCATCAAGTTGTGAGAGGAATAAATATGTTGATGAAATTGTCATATCTCTATCCAATGATTTTGAGTATTGTTGTGATGGTGATCCTAATGGGGATGAGCACAATTCATATGATCACAAGCATGGTGTACACAATGATGAAGGAATTCTTGAAGCTGATCAAGAGCCTATGTCTATCCTTATTCACGAGGAAATATGTAAATCAAAATTAGAGATCTTTGGCTCATGTGAGAATGATGTTGATTTGCATATGATAAATAATGTATGTTCAACATTGATTGGTTCATATGTGCATTCTAATGAATATATGACTTAGAGATTGGTGTCACTACCAATTAGTGATATGGAAGAGATGAAAAATGTTCTGATGAGGCTATCTCAAAATGTATTGATATGGCAAAAATTTCAGACCCATGTGAGAAGCATTCATATAATGGAATGAACAACATAAATAAGCATGATATTTTTCCATCCCATATACCTAGGGGTTGTTTTCCCAGTTTACATCAATGTCCTTATGATGATTTCAAATTTTCTATGGAAACTCATGGTCTTAGCTATATAGGGAATTATAAGTGTTGTTAGTTTTGAACTCAACTGGGATATCATTTCATGATACATGACAGTGACCATAATGGTGGAGGATGTTGCACTGAAAGTAAATGTTCCTTGTATGATGAAAGTAACATGAGTTCATCACATGATTTTAAAAGTATGCCCAACTATGAACTGGAGAATGGTAAAGGAAGTATGGGAAATATTGGACATAGTGTTATTTCGAAAGTTTGTAATGGTAGTGTATATAGTAGGGCAGATTGCATGAGTATTTTCAAGAGGAATCAAATGAAATCATATCAAAATATGGTATATGAAAGAGGTAATTCCAAGCCTTTATTTTAAGTGGCCTTGGGCTATCATTTATGGTTTGATTTTCAAACCATAATAGATCAGGGACACAGGTGATGTTTGCCAAATGAATAAGACACTTAGTCTGCTCCCCAAAACTTTTGAATTCTTTCTATGCTCGAAAGGGGCATACATCCCCAGATGGATCCATTGTTGGAGCCTCAAATATCTATCAAAATTTCATAAAATTTAAGTTTCCCATGATGAAAATTTTATTGCAACACTCAAAAATACACCTATACAATATATCCTAGAAGCCTACTTTGAAAAAACATAATTGAAAGCCAATTCAATTTCATGCCAAATAACTTTACAAGCATGTTCATCTACCATATGTGAATATGTTTGTCCGATTTCAGCCTCTTATGATCAGATTTGATAGGGTTTTGAAGTATTAAGTTGGGGGATTTGGGAATAGTTTGTTGTCTATACAATGTTAAATCTAGGGAGGTCAACTTTGGATGCCAATATTTATGAGCCACATGATTTTCATGACAAGATAATTGGTATTTAAAATTTTACCCATGTTAATCTACTTCCATTTCCATTTTCAAACCCTCAACATTTCATTTGATATTTTTTCACAGTGAAAAGTAAATGGACTTTTCATAGTTTTGATGTTTGCAGTTCTAGAAATGTCTCAAAGGGGTCAACTTTGACCTTCAATATTTTGTGAAGGAAATAGATTGGTGAAAAACCCTTCTCCACACATATTCATTTGAATTAAATGAACTAATTTCCCTGGTGGAATCCTCCTAGGAAGAAAGTTATTATTTTTTCAAAATGGCAATTTGATGGGTTCCATTTGGCGTTTGATAGGTGCAGTTTCAAAAGAGAATGGGTGAGAAACTTTGATTGGTAATATTTTTCAATCGTGAAGAATTCATGCAAATATTTTTTGCAACTACACTCCACTATCATTATTCAACATGTCAATGAATTTTCATGGCTCTATGGGAATATCTGATTACTTTTCGAAGGCAATTCTGGAGGCTACTTGTGCAAGATATTAGGTACAACCTTTCTTTACATTTCAAATTAAGAAGAATATATGTCAAGCTGTGAAGAAATATAACTTCCAAGAAATTGGAAATTTTGAAATAATCTTTGAATATGAAAGAACTGCCTCCTAGATGCTTGCAACTTGTTCAAAAAAAATCTATCTCATCCCTACTTCCATAACCTCACCTGCAAGAGGATAGGAAATATGCAAGAAGTTTGAGGTAGTTGAGATTGGTTTGGAGGATAAGGATTCTTCAAATTCATTCTCAAAGTTTTACTAGTCTAAAAAAATCACCTTTTCTTATGACCATTCTCTACTAATTTGACTGTCCAGGGTTTTATAGGTCTATATTGTACAAGTACTACTCTTTTAGATTTTCATGTTCATCTAAAATGTGTCTTCATGAGGTCTTCACCTATAAAATTCCATGTTTCGTACTCTTCCTTGTAGGGCATGCCCTTGAATCTCATTCAATATCATGACAATCATCTTGTAGCTTATGTGAATACCACTGTCATGAGGTAGTTTTATTTATTATTTGGTTTCATAAATGACTTTACATTGTCTTCATTTGAACGCCTTTACCCTTCACACTATGGTGTACTTTATTTCATGTCTAATTCAAACTCCTTTCATGAAATTTTCACTGAGGTCTCTCTCTAATGAGGGCCATTGCACTTAATTTCATATTTTTTTTTATTTACCATAATCTTCATTCTTTGTAAGCCAGTTTTCGATCCTGGTCTAAAATATCGGTGAATATGTTGTGGTCAATAAAAAAATCAACACTCTTGGATAGCAACTACCTTTCAAAGTATTGTTCCTGTGGCCATGAAGAAATCTATTCGAGAGATCATGTCTCCTATTGTAGAATGAAGTCTCACCATCTCATACATTTAGATTCCAGTACTAGCCCTTTCTGGTTAATTAAATACTCTAGTCTTATGGTCATGGGCACACCGTATTATCATGAATGGGAAAACGCTCACATGGACTATCCTCTTCTCCATGTGATAGGGCATGTTGGTGAACCTTTGCATCATAGTGTTGTAAAATATGTAATTTTATGCCATGCACCTCAAAAAGAATATTATAAGAAGCTCTTATATGATCCATTTTTTTTTAGAGTCATCTGAATTATTTTCCTCATGATCATATCAATGGTGAAGTTTTTGTGGAAACTATTAAAATATTTCAGCCATTTCCATTTATCATATCACCTTTCAGAGCTTGTAGAGAGCATGTTGAGTGATTTGGGATGAAGAAAATATATAGCCATATAAAATGATAATACAAAGTTGATGGGCTCCTTGAAATTCTTTCTTTTGCTACAAAGTAGTCACAACTTCCCATACGACCAAGTGAAGAAGAAAAAAATACTGTTAGTAAATAGGGGGCAAGGGAAATGGAGGATTTACAAGGTCAGTAAACAATAA